>JACJUY010000902.1:0-106403 GCA_014220935.1 Platorchestia sp. MABIK
TGGTTCTTTTTTTTTTGCACGCCAAGGATTTTTAGCGGGTTTTCGCGCATCCCTTCCACCTGAGAAGTATTTCATTACCTCTTATTTCTTTGTGGTTCATTCCTCCGCAAATCAATACTTTACCGATAGAATAAAAATACAGCATATATTTTTTGATCATCTGACTTAAATATTACCACCGATATGCTCATTTGATTCCGAACATTCATTTTAATTTTGATTCTTTGAAGAAAAATAATTTTTAGTTTAAATTTTAACACTCGTTTTTCTCAGAAAAGGAAATCAATACGACTGCGTATAAATGACTCATTCTAGCATTAATACAAATAAATGAGGATTAGCACAGAATTAACTGAAAGCTTGAACGAAGTTCCCAACTTTGAAATGATTCAAGAGGGCGTCACCGATCTACACCGGTTTTGTAATAAAATGTGATAATTGACATTTTCCCCAGCATTTGTATAACACAAAATATTTCTTTCATTTTATTCACTTACTTGTGAAGAAGGCCTCTCACTCCCTCGACTAGCAAAATACCTGCCCCCTTTCTCCCGCGGTTTCCTGCGCTCTAGTTGGCAACCCTCAGGTAAATATCAAAAATTCTTTCGAGTAATTATCTTGATTTTTTAGCACATCTCTTACCCTTATCTCTTAGTACTGCATACCCTTCAATTTAGCGTTGAATTTACATCACAAAAATTCCCAAATTCAGTTACGCTCACTGAGTTGGCTTAAGGAACCTTTCCTCCATTTCATTCCCCTTCAACTACCCCAACATTTAGGAGGCTTTTCACGCTTCTCCCCTAATGTACCCTCAGCCTATCTACTCTCTTCGCAAAAGTGGTCAGTAGCGCGCTATTTGTAGCGGTAGACTACATTTTAACCCTTTGAATGCGACGTGAGCCACCTGTGGTACACGGGAGTTTTCATAATGCTGCTGACCGAGACCAGTAGTCACTAATTCAATTTTCATAAATACTTCATCAAAGCTCAATGAAGGCACTTAATGAAGGCACGTTTGATATTTTCAAAATTGCTTACTACAATTGACTTTAAATTTGAGTTGAAAATTAAACTATAGTTTTACCAGCTGCAGTCAAAGTTTAAAACAATGTATCGGTAGCGGTTGCGCCTGCTACATATTTAAGTAGCGATACGAGGTTTTTCCGCTACAACTCTACCGCTACATTTACAATACAGTCATATAGATTGAAGAATAAAACCGTATGAAGGATTTCGGTGTAGTACTGTAAACTTGTTACCAGTATAATCGTATAGGCTGCTGCCTGCATTCTTTCAGTCTGACTGAATCTCTCGGAACTCCTTGCCAGGCTGTCGCAGATTAGTTTTGGAGAAGATAACCAACTTATCACTACATGGCTTTCCGCTTGGAGGATACTGACATGACCGAGAGCTTTTTGTACACTACGACACGCCAATCTCTTCAAGTGCTGCTGTAGAGGGGATGTTCTCCTTAGGAAAGGAGGTCCTGAAACCAAAGCGTGCAAGCTTGTCTGATAATCATTTTGAAATGCTCGTATTTCTTAAAGGAGAAGCTTAGTAACTAAATGAAAATATTATTCGGATTAGTTTGGATGCGACGAATAATGTAAGAAGTTTGCATAAGAAGTGTTACAGTTATTTTCATTTGTTTTATATCTCATCATCCCTACATGGGTGTCTACTTTAACTAACCAAGGAGGGATATTGAGATATACAACTAATGAAAATAACTGTACCCCTTCTTATCTAACCCGTGCTAATTAAGTTTGATTAATTGCAATAAAGTTGCATTGAAATGTTTTCAAAATGTCCTAATATAATGAAATGTTTCTGAGTTAATTGCAATACTAGAACGATAAATATTTGTAGTTTTTCAATAATTTTTGCCATTGTAATGCCTAATGTACCGTAATTTATGGTAGCTGTAGCAGTAGTCGCTACAATTTAGAGGGTGTAGCGGTAGTGGTAGCGCTCGCTACGTTTCAAAGTAGAGCCGGCCAGCTCTTCATCTTCGACACATACCTATCTCCCTCGTGAGGCGTATGAATACCTTTCTTCTCCTAAGTCACACCGTTTTTTCGCATGCTTTTGAGCTATGTTTCGATACACGACAGTTAGCTTATGGAGCTGAAAACAGGCTTTTATAATGATTTGAGTTTTCGATTTCTGGCATTGTAAATTTTCAATTTCAAGATAAACTAGGCTACATCATGTGCTATTGGCTTGGCATAGCAAAGTTTACTTAAAGTTATGCTCTCTGGTATACCGCTACGGCGACGCTAATTGTTTGAAAATTCAGCCTTTGATGGGACAAAGTTTGAAAAACGTCGTGGAAGTACACGACGTTGTCTCGCCATTGTTGACGAGAAAGGCTTTGCTATGCGCTCTTGTGTTTGAAAAATTGAATACCTTTGATTTGGTCTATAGCTGTAATTTGTCTTTCGTCGATTTGAAGTTGCAGTTTCGTCGATTTGAAGTTGTGAAGTTGCATTGTGAAGAGAAAGAAAAAAGTTCAAATCCTATGCAGTTGATGCTCAAAGTGTTCAATGTGGATTTTTTAAATGTAACAAAAAGATCCTAAGTTGATAAACAAAAAAAGAAAAAAATTAAAAACCGCTAATTTCCAAAATCGTTGCCACATTAGATGCATGCGGACATATTGGCTCTTAAAAATTTCTGAATACAAGACGTCCTGAGACAAACGTGTCAAACGAGGAGTCCTAATAGACAAACTATCAGAGGTGTAGAAATGGATAAACCACACGAGGCGTACTAATAGACAAACTATACGAGGCGTACTAATAGACAGACCATACGAGGCGTGCTAATAGACAGACCATACGTGGCGTGCTAATAGACAGACCATACGTGGCGTACTGACAGACAGACCATACGTGGCGTGCTAATAGATTAACATTGTTAAACAAAAAATAAAAAATATAATCTCTTGGATATTTTACATTCCAAGAGATGGCTGACAACTTATAAACGATTCAAATACTACTAAAGAATTCTTCGGAATTCCAAAATTATAAGTTGAATCGCAGTAAGAAAAAGACAAAAAACGCCCTACCGAAGCAGATTGAAACACCGTCGTAAATGACTATCAAGTATTGAAAAAGAGGTTAGTCACAAAGTAATTTATAAAGAACATCGCGCAACACAGCACGCACATCTAGAAACGCGTAAACAAACTTATGCGCAAAAATGAAATTCATGGCTTGTTTAGCACACGGACAGAGAGATAATTTTTTCACGAGCGCTGTATTTCATTTGTCTGTTTATATTTTTCATTTCTTCTATTCACAGAAATGCCCTCTGGGGTCGTAATAGATCTATTTCTGAATCATTAAGCAAGCGCAATAAATATATTTATTTCTGGAATTTGGTTCAGTGTTAACTGGTCGCAGAGCTTTAGGTAAAATGTAATGTGTCTTCAGGTTTTGCTTTTGCGCAAAAAATGAAAATAGAAACATTTATGTGCATACGTGTGTATATATATGTGTGAACATGTACATGTCCACACAGATACATAGACATACATGTATGCGTGCGCACACATACACATTCATGTACACACACATATTCATACATTTACGTATTGAAAATGATTATAAGAAAATTAATAACAAACATAAAAAACAATCTTGCACTTGCTACATCTAAAATGACAGTCAAGCACTGTGTAACCCTAAGAAATAACATGAATAACAATAAGTAATAGGAAAAAAGACTTCGAGAAATTTCCTAACAGAAATTTTAAGAAAACGGAAGTTCCCGTCGCGGAACAACAACAACAAAAAAACATATTCCAAATTCTCTCAGTTTTCTCTGCAACATCATGCGGACATGGGTACATGGGATAAAATGGAGATACAGTGTAAGATGGATATCACTTATGAGTAGCAAATATCTACAAAATTTTGTCAGAAATGCGTAAACAAACATATACTCAAAATGAAAACTTATAGCTTGTTCAACATACGGACAGAAAAATAATTTTAAGACGATTCACATGATCAAATTGCGTTTTATTTCACGTGTCTAATTGTATTTTTCATTTTTCCCTGGGGAATGGATAGATCTATTTTGGAATCATTTCACAAGTGCAATAAAATTAATTAACCGGATTGTTTTCACGTATGAAATAAAAATAGAAACATGTATATCTATTTATGTAGATATGTACAAACTTGGAAACAATAATAGAAATTTTGAGGTAATTTTCGTGCATACATATCAGCAATAACTCCCTAACTAGTTTAAAAACATTCTGTAACACGCGATAAAGTTATGATATTCCTCACATATGTAAATAGTGCTGGCACAGAAGGTTTCCGAGAGTCTGGAATGAAAAAGGCCAACCAAAACATTTGAACTAAGAGATGAATCCTCAGGAAATCCTATCCTCAATTTACCCTGAAAAGCCAAGATCTGAATTTAATACTTGGAACTGCAAACGGTCAGGTTATTCTCAGAATAAATACAAGAACCAACGTTATAGAGAAAATTGACTTAAGCAAATGTTTCAGAATAAAATCATTCCATCATCAGTGCTGGAAGAAATAAAAAATGTTTTCAGTCATGAATAAGACCCTTAAGGCCTGGATACAAATACTAAGCCTAAAATTCAAACGAATAAAAAATAAATAAATCCTTTTCTAACGACTAAAGCACCATACATAAGCGTATAAGCAATACACACAGTTCATACAGGCGTACCCAACCATACATACACAACACACTCACACCTACACATTTATGTATATACTCGTAAACATATATATACACACACACACACACACGCACTTCTTGCATACACACTAAGCACACCTCAGCATATCGCAAGTTAGGAAGTAGGGGCTACGAATAATTTTGTCGTGCTAAAATCGTTTTATAGTGATGGTTTATTCGTGAATATATAAAGACATTCTAAAATACGGAGGTCTTGTTCATTGAAGGCTTTGCATGGGATTGAAAATTTGGACCTTTTATAAAAGGTGATTAGAACTGTTGCAATTGTTTCTAATGGCGGACTGAGAACAAGCAAATGGGCGGCCAGTAAAATGAGAAAATCTTGATTGTTGTCTGTGACGGATAAATGGTTGGAGGGTAGTACTTCCAACGTACGATTCCTAGCAGCAATCACAAACATACACATATACACAACAACTTTCCAGGCACTCATCCTGTCGCTCTCTCCAGTTAAAAAAGACGATATCTTAAAGGTATTCTTATAATAAACATGAACGTCAACCGCTGTAAAAAGGTTCTCACAAGGACTAGAAACTCTCTTTGAAATTCACTGTTCAGGTAACCTAGGAACGGAGGGCCAATAAACTTTTTCTGTTTCGGTACGGTCAAAGTTCTAGGATGAGGGGAAAATTTTTTATCGAGAAATTTGCTGACCTTTCGATTAACAAGATATTTTGGATAATTGTTACGCGCAAATATTTTTTACAGATATTCCAATTCATTGTGTAATATTTGCTTCGTGCTCGAGACGCAATAGGCCCTATGCAATAACGTTATCACACACGATTTGATATAACCTTTGTAGATACAGCTGAAATAATTTGGACAAAGACCGGTAAAAGTGGGCTTCCTATTGACTGGAGAGATGAACTTAGTTTCAGACTTCCTTACCAGGACATCCAAAAAAGGTATTTCACAGTTCGGTTCACATTCCATTGTGAGTTTAATGTTAGGGTGAACTTCATTAACATACTCAAAAAATTTATTAGCTTGATTTCGGGACCTAAATAATAGAAAGGTATCATCCAAGTACCGTCTATAGAAAACAGGTTTAGATTCAGTCGAGTATGAGTCTAGAAAATTTGTTTCTAAATGGGCCAAAAACATATTAGCAATGACAGGAGACAGGTTAGAGCCCATGGCTAGTTCATCTAGTTGTTGAAATATCACCTTATTGACCACAAAATAAGAGTCTTTAAGAGAGATTTTCAAGAAACGCTTGAATTGCTGTCATTCACCCCAACATTAAATTCACAATGGAATGTGAACAGAATGTTGAAATACCTTTTTTAGATGTCGTGGTAAGGAAATCTGAAACTAAGTTCATCTCTCCAGTTAATAGGAAGCCTACATTTACCGGTCTTTGTACAAATTATACTAGCTGTGTCTACAAAGGTTATATCAAATCGTGTGTGAAAACTTCATTGCATAGGGCTTGTTATTCGTTTCGCATTCCATTTTCCATTACGCATTTTTTTTTATTTGCCTGAAATTTCTGTTAGAAAATTAGTACTTATTTCTTTTCACGTTTGCTAAGTCATTCTAATATTGATCTTAATTATCTCTGTAGACTTAAATGAGCAACACAACCGTCAGCTCAATGCAGTGGAATGAAGGTTTTTTTTCTTAATTATTAGTAGTATTCTCTCAAACTTTCTCAGCTTTATTTTTTAATTTTCTGTATTTATATTTAACATCCGTATGATAAACAAACTCTGAAATACATTTTTAACTCTGAAGTACATTTTTGTGTGTACGTCAAAATGCAGGTTTATAGATGTGAGGGTTGTGCTATGTTTTTAATAAATTAATTTTGGCTGACGTGGTCTCACTATTTCGAAATCATTCATGGTGTTCAATCGATCATGGCTAAGCTGAGGGAAGGGGGTAATTTAGCGTTTATTTATTTTCATAATTTTTCTGTGCGTTCAGCACTAGCACTGAACTTTCAAATCAAAAATAACTCTAAATTTCAGTAATTCAAATTATCACTCTGGACCACTGTTCAATCAACCTCTACGTGCCAAATTTTGTAAATATTTGCCACTCAGAAGTGATCTTCGGCAAAAATAGTATTCCATTTTATCCCATGTACACATGTCCGTATAATGCTGAAGAGACACGGATAGGATGTAAACCAAGAGATGTTTTTTTTTTGTTGTTGTTCCTTGACTGTAACCTGAGCTTTCTTAAAAATTTATATTATGAAATTAAGAACCAGTTCATTTGTACGGTTATCGAAGTCTTTTTTCTTTTTAGTTATTTTTTCCAAATAATTTCTTACGCTTACAGTGAGCTCGACTGTCATTTTCGACGTAGTAGAAGATAAATGTTTTTTTATCTATTTATCCTTAATATTTTTCCCCTGATGTTCATTTTCAATACGTACATATATTATTATGTGAGGGTGTATGTGTGTACATACATATGTACGCACGCACATGCATGGAAATCTCTGCGCACACGTATGTAGGTATGTGTATATCTACATAAATATATATACACGTTTCTATCTCTTTTTTAATTTGAAAACAATCCGGGTAATTAATTTCATTGTTCTTGCGAAATGATTCAAAAATAGATCTATCACTACCGCAGAGAGCGTTTCTATGAATAGGAAGAATGAAAAATACAATTAGACAAATGAAATAAAAACAATTTTGAGTATGTGAATCGTGGAAAAATTTTCTTTCTGTCCGTATGTTGAACAAGCTATGAAGTTTCATTTTGAGTATATTTGTTTACGCGTTTCTGCCAAAATTTCGAAGATTTTTGTTACTCATAGGTGATGTCCGGCTTTCACTGTATCTCCAACATTTGGTCCTATGTACCCATGTCCGCATCATGTTGCAGAGAGTACCGAGAGGATTTGAAACCCGGGATTTTTTTTTGTTGCTGTTCCTCGACTGTAACTTGAGTTTTCTTAAAATTTCTGTTAGAAAGTTAAAACCCATTTAACTTTAACGTTTTTCAAAGTCTTTTCTTTAACCTATTTTTTCTTCAATTTATCTCTTACGATTACACTGAGCTTGACTGTCATCAATTTATTATTATTTTTCTAATATTTATTTCAATACGTATATATAAATAAATATGTGTAAGTGTGTGAGCGTATGTGTGTGTTTGTGCGCGCACGCATACATGTGTGTCTATGTGTGTGGGCACATATACATGTTTCATATATAAATACACACACACATATGCATATATAAAACCTCAAGTCACATTACATTTTCCCTAAAGCTCTGCGGCCAGTGAACTCTGAACCATTTTTCAGAATAAATTTATTTATTTCACTTGCTTATTGATTCGAAAATAGATCTATCACTACCCGAGAAGGTGCATCTGTGAATAGAAAAAATGAAAAATATAAACAGACAAATGAAAAAAGCGCTTTTGAAAAAATTATCTCTCTGTGCGTGATAGATGTCTCCCAAGTGTGATAGATGTCTGTGTGACGAACATAACATTCAATTGTTCGTCACTAGAAGATGGAGACATCCATCACATTTGGGAATAGGTCCGCAAGCAAGGGTGGCAGGGTCGAGGCCAAAAGACTCAGCCGTGCTGAGGCACGTGAGCAGCGACAGAACCTTTGGATGCAGTGGCGTTTTCTTCCATTCGTGAATTTTATCTCGGAGCCTCGTTCGGGGTTGATTGGTAGGTATCTGGAATGGTTGAAAATACATCAGCGCTTGTAAGTGAGTGAAGTCATATTCATACTACTGAAAATATCCGAGCCAACAGAAATTAAATACGTAAAACTTTCAGCTTGACCTCAAGCAAAAGTTTGGCAAAGAGATGTGCAGGAACATGCATGTACGTACCTATCTGAATTTAAAATGTTGTGTACAAATATGCATATAAACGTGAGCATATACACATTCATGTACACACATATATGTAACCATTTTTTACAAATTTATGCGATAATTAGTCTCGATTCAGTTAGTTTTAAACATTTGAAAATGCTGTAACACAAAAGTAATTTATGGGCAAACTTCCAGCATGATGTATTTTATGAAAATCATTTCGAAGAATAATCATATTTATGGCGTCTGATTCAATTTTCTGAAATTTTTTTATTCTGAACATTACATAAGTCTTATCAATTAAGACTGCCCACAACTGAGGTTCTCAGTTCATTCATAAATTAATCGGCGTCTATTCAAAAATTGAACAACTCATCATCTCGATACAATTAAATACCTAAAAGAATAACGGTTTTATTCAGCATGACTGAAATGCGGGCTATGTCAAGCTGGCAATTAATTTTAGTCTTTTTTTCGTCACTGCTCCGCTCCCCCTCCCGCCAATGGATAAGACTCATGTATGCTTTGCACTTTGAGTTATTAATAGGCTACGTAGGCCCTGACTTTAGGACAAGTTGGTCTTCCTTTCTCGTTGCAATGGGTTGAGGACTTCCAGACCATATTTGCCCGGTACACCACCTCAACTTCAATCTTGATGCTTTTCTTTTCCTACTCTTCTTTCAATCCTCTTTCTTTGCTTAAGACAATACTTTGCTAGAGACCACTTTGAGCACCATATATTCGTAGTTCCCACACGGCCTTCTGTCGCATGCTTGTCATGAATAATGTCAGAGCTAATTACTTACAGCTAGTTTTATGTAGCGAACCGCTGAATTTTTTTTTTCTTTTCCTGTGTTTAAGGTTTGTTTCGCATGCTTGTACGAATTTCGCTTCCAACTGGTTTTCAAGCTAAGGTTCTTCAGATAATAAAAGATGGTTCAACTTTTCGATGGAAGGTTGAGTGAGTGCAGCTGTCCTCGTGTTTGCTGCTACATTGTTCGGATGCCGATTTGATGAAATCGGGATCCGATTTTCAAATAGTTTCTCAATTCCATTGTAGATGACTCAGATGGGCTTGCATAGATCTGCAGTATGTTAGAGTCTTAAGTCGTACGTGAACATTCTCTGTTTCAGGTTTCCTTCATGCTTTCTCATTGTCGAGGCGTAAAATTTTTTTGCCAAAAAACACCAAATAGACTGCACCTTTGCTTAAACGAAACGCTCGCTACTTTTGTGTCAGTTATTACACCAAATGTTATGTTATTGTTATAACATTGTAATCTGTTATAAGGTAATTGTGACTATCTTGAGCATATAGCATCTGAAGTTTACTTTCTTCATCCATTGATGAACATTGGAGAGGACTTATTGTTAACTAGCTTACGTGAGACACGGCGCTATTCGATCCAGATTAAATAGTACTTAACTGACGTCAGAATAGGTTTGTTCTGAACCGTATACTTTCATTTCATTAATGAGTTCATCGCGTAGTTAAACTCATTTTATTGTTCAGTACAGATTCATCGTAGAGTGAACCGATGATATGCATTAGGATGTTTGTACCCACCACGTAATTTACGTATAGTGTAATTTATGTATAGCAATGAATTAATTTTTCTGTAATTTTGTACTTTTGTGTAGATTTTGATTTTTTTCCTGTCTCTAAGAATTGCTGCTTAAGTTTCGTATTACGTACTAAGGCAATGTTTTCTGTTATTCTTATATTTTTCTTTGACCTCTGGAATGTTTGGCTAGTATTTTGATGAAACGGACTGCATCACCATTTACAGCAGCAGGTAAAATTTTTTAATTGCAGAGCATCGCTATAGCTCAGGAATAATACTACTCTAAATACTCATTTTCAAATTTGTTAATCTTAACTTAGGTGTAGTTTTTCGTTCTCAGCAACGGACGAGTTCAAGTCTTTTACTGGGAACATCGATAGATTTTTAGGATGGTTCATTAATATTGCTTGTGTATAATACCTTCTTTGGCTGTATAATAGTTTTATGTTGTGTCAATTAGAAAATCATTTCCTACATGATAGAGGCACCGAAAGGTGTAGCATATTTTATTCATAACGCTCCTGCGAGGATAGAAGTGAGCTGCGATGTGGGTGGGGCCTTTTTGCAGGAAACAGTTTTCAAAGTTTCAGCTCTCGATGCTTACCGTTTTCTTTCAGCATTCGTCTTTGTCTTGTTATGCATGTCTTTCATCATTCGTTCCCAGGTGTGTCATCCGATGTGTGAAAACCCTTTGTATACCAAATTGTTTTCAGTATACTTTCCAAAAAATTTGTTTTTGACCAACCTAAGAAGTATCCATGTGAATCGTATATAATATACGTGGTGTACTAGTAATTTTCATCAAACAGCCTGAATCGTCAGCGGTTAAGTGGTTCATAAAAAGGAAGACTTAGTAACTTCCCGCGCTAATAGGAAGTTACTAGTTTTTGATTGCGCCATTCACTGCGGTCCGTACAAATTGCCTCGCAGCTAAACTTCTATGTATATAAACGGACAAAAGTACATTGCATGTAATATTTACTGGGCTCCAAAATGAATTTGCAACTGGCGGATGCATCAGAGTACCGTCTAATTTTCGGTTCCTCTGTTGTAGTAACAGAATCTTTTGAAACTGTCACTTACCCAAAGGCTTTTTATGTTTCTGTAGATTCGACCGAAGTTCTTGTAGTTTCTGTAAAAGAAACAGTAACCCATATTTTGACCGGCACAATGCCGGCCATACAGACGTTCCCTGTGCAAAAAACAGATAGTTCATGACATTTCTGTAAATTTAACAGAGTTATACGATAGTTCCGTTGTCTATCGCAGTCCGTTAACTCAACAGATGTCTGTAACGACGACGGTAGCAATTGATACATCTGGCGGACTAACAAAGGGGAAAAAACTCTGGCAAAAAAGCTGCCAGACAATTTTCCGTTGTTTTAACACTTATTTCTTACAGTGATCCTCCTGACATTAACTTACCCCCCGGTTAAAAATCAAGGACGTATCGCCGATAGACGAGTACATTCATAACTACCTTGAAACCCAATAAAAGTTCAGGGTTCCATGTGCCTTACTCTTGCTTTAATCACCCTCTGAAAGTTTCAACAGAGACATGCAGTTTCTCCATGCGGTATTTATCCCACACCTTTTTAGGGACGAGCTGTACGAGGACACCCACTTCTGAGACGATCCGTAGCATTGCCAATTTCTTCAAATCTAACCACGGTATAATAAAAAGTAAATTTAGCGATCTTTAGCTGCATAACGACAGTTAACTTTGATACTCCTGAACGACGAAGATCAATAACGGCTTGGCGTTTCCTCATTTTCAAACTATTGCTAAAGGTTTTATCTATAAATTTAGTCTGAAACGTGAAAGAAAGTCATTTGCTATTAAGTAAGTGTGAATTCTTTCAGGCAGGGACTATATCAGCAGCTTTTGTATAAAATATATAGAAAGAGTCCTGGGACTTTTTCCTCACCCTCTACAATGAGCAACTGCAGCCTCTGACTGCGTTGCCATGCCATGCTCCCGCAGGTTGTTGGTCTGCTCGTGGCCGGCCGCCATCGCCTGGTTCAGCCTCCCCTTCAGCCCAGGCCGCGTCTCCTACAGTGAGTCGCGCTAAGTATGATTTTCCCATAGACATGATTTTCAATCTACAAATTCTGACGATAATTAATGCAGCTCATTATTGCTTCATCTCTCAGTATTCGATTGTAGTTCAATAAAAAATATTCTCGTATAATATTTGCTGAACAAAATCAAGTAGCTACGCAGTAACTCATCGTTTGACTTCATTTGCATGATTTTCGGAGTTCAGATTAGTTAAAAGTGGAAAGCTGCAAAAACATCCTTCCAGGCGCAACACAACCTAAATTTATGCACCTCAGAGCTCTAACATCAAGTTAAGGGTCATTGGGAAAATTATGTACTGGCATCAACATAGTACATTTAAGGTCATACTGGAAGAGAATATTATGCGTCAAGTGTGGTTCAAATTATGAGAAAAAGTCGTGTGTTTTTCATCAATAGCATGTATTGTTATCTAATAACGCATTTCAAAAATTGAACATGCCTTAGTCTAGGACACTATAACTGTTGAGAATCCAAGCTCGAACATTAAGATCGAAACTTTATGGTGGAAACCAGACCAAATCTTATAATGCTTGAAATTAAATGTTGGGTGAGTTACAGAACAGTGGCAGCTGAAATCAGATTTGAACGAGTGGAGAAGTCAACATTCTTCACCTCCACTGTAGCTTCTTCCCACTCAATAGAGGGTCAAACAAACGATGACCTTAGCTTACGAGCATCAAAGAATCTCGGAGAGTTCTATTTAGATGATTTATTTCAAGACTGTGATTTCATTCCAAAACATACCAGAAAAACTGCAGAACATGCGACCTGAGTTACTCAGCGCTCTGTGGGGCTTTGCTTTCTCACCGCAGCGATTACCCACACATCGCCAATGTAGCTACTGACACGCTACTTGAATACTTGTAGAAGACTCGCCTCCGTAGCATTTGTTTTAGTTCCGTACGGTACAACGATAGTTGCAATTACGCCTGAAATTTTCAGTCCAGCCATACGAGAAAAAGACGTCTTCTGGTCAACAGCCTAGGTTTCCCGATGATTCGGTGAGAAACAAACATCGGCATCTACGGTTGCTTTATTTCCATTTAAAGCATGATACATATCACCTTTTATGTTGATTTTTCAAATGCCTTATAACTAACACCAGGACGCCATGACGCTTTCCCCCGGTCAAAGACCGGTACCCCTTTCAAACACCTGGGTAGAGTGGGGTATTGTGCTTACAATTTTTTCTCCTATACCCAACAGAGAAAATCGCCACCAGCTCCGAGACTCGAACCCGCGTTTCCCGCACGGAGTCAGGTCCGATAGACACACGGCTATGACGAGAAAAAGCACTTCTTGCGTTTAAGAGTTCAATTGTACTAAAATAAATGTGTTTAGTTTTCAGTTACTTAGTATAGTATTGACTTTAATAATTATCATGAACTTTCTTTGTGTTGTGTAAATATCATTGTATTTGTACTATTCACATCAGACTTCATTTGTTCGTTTTTCTCTCTGCAGAAACAAGTGTCAATAAACGAAAACTTCGTCTCGTATCATCTTTCATTCCCAGGAAACAGAAAACAAAAAATAGTTTTCTACAATACTGTTAGCGCAATTTTATGCATACTACTGTACAGTCCTGATATTACTTCACTAGTCATCGAGTTATTCTAAAAACGAAAACCACTCATGCTAGGACTTGGTTATTCATCTCTTGAGAATTTGCTGCTGCCATCGTTCGTTTTATTCGCCAGATGAATGAAAAGAGGGAAAATTTGAAAAAATGTAAAATTTCTTAAGCGTCGGAACTCAAGAATTGTGAAGTAGGAACACTATACTGAAGAATTGTTCAAAATGAATGTATTGTCAATAAATAAATTTGAAAACGGAAATTTTAGTAAAATGTACCAAACGAACTGGCCCTCAAGCACAATTTTTTATTTCCAGTATACTCTCTGATATACATGCAAAAATAACTCTTATTTCTCGGTTTCTAAATTCGCATTTAAAAGTAGTATTTTGAGCCTCGAACCATGAATTATGGCAAGAATATGAATGACTGCAAATTTGATTCAACTATGACAGTGATTGAAACTAAACCTTAGATTTTCTACTGGTCGCCTAGTAGTTGCCAGAGTTTTACCTTATGGTTAAAGCAAAATAATGAAAACTCATTTTAAAAATATATTGAGCGTTGGAGGAAACTTATGTTGAAGATTGTAAAATTGAATAATTATATAGGATTTTTTCATATTTTATATTAATGAGTACACAAGAAGTCACAAATTTTCTTCGAGGGTCAGTTCACGCCGTACACGTGGTCTATAAATGTATGTAGTGCATTACATGCTCGCCAAAACACTAAATGATCCTAGGCCTAAATGTTTCTAAATGAACAAAAAGAAATTGTGTACTAGAGATGCGTCTGATAGTATATAGTATACAGTAGAATCAAGTTGTTTAATCTTTGTGTCTCATTGACGATGTTCATACATCTATACTGTAAATCGTCCATGAAGGATAAAAAACTATAGAAAATGAAAAATTGTTGCACACAATTAGCCATAAGTAGGCATGTGCTGCAAAATTATTCAGGGAAATGCTTTAAATCTTTGTTAATTGAAACCCAATGGGGTTATGGGAGGTTCCGAATTGAAGGTTAGGTACGCTTTCCTTTTTAAGATTTTTTTTTTCTGCTTTCTTTCAGCGACTATTACTGTCTTCCTCATTTTCAGTTCTGTCGCGTAAAATTTATTCAATCTTGCTATTTCTACGGCAGGGTGTAGGAGTACACCTTGTGCATGGATTTCCCGTTCTCTTAATTGCTAACTAAATGGTTCTTGTCTTCTTCCTTTCTTGGAAACACCTTTGTTGGAGTTAGAGAGGCTTCAACTAATTCATAACTTAATCTATTAATTGATAAATTAGCTATAATTTCTTAGATAAACCGTTTTTTTCCTGTGATGATCTGGATTGTCCAAGATTCATCAGAGGCAACTCTAAAGAAAGGTGTCAACTTTGCTTGTACAGCGTAAATATGTTGAATCGCATCGTAGTTGACGATTGACTTGCTGCGAGATGAACACATCTATTTTGAAATTATGTATCAGACTTGAAATGTGTTCTGCTTTACATACTGTATTTTGTACGCCACAATTTCTCAGAGTGACGTAAGCTGAGGGACGATGGAGGAAAATGTCAAGTGTTTATTTTTCCATTTTATGCTCTTTGAATAACAATACACTTCACATCGTAACATATATATTGAGTAGAGGTGTGTCAGTTGGATTGAGGGATTTTATTTCAAATTTAACATTGAATGTGTGAGAATACAACTTGCATAACTACATACCTCACACACGCGTGGGGTCGTTGATTGAAATTTACTAATCAACCTCACCTTTGCACTAAGATAAATTTCAACAGAGTCTGTACAGCGTATTATACCTGTCACTATCACATCATTGATTTGTCCCCGCCCAAGACGCGTACACACAGCTCTGCGGGACGCCGTCTGACCCCGACGCTGTGTGCATCAGCTCCCCTCTCTGCACCGCTGCTGGAGGCCAGCCTGACTTCGCCAGGCCTTCCTGCGCTGCCTTCGGCTACTGCTGCCGTTGTGAGAAATTTGGCTCGCACTTATGGTTTGAAAATTCTTAGTTTTCCAAGTATTAAACCGATGAAGTCAAAGGAACAAAATTGACATCCTATTTCGACTTCAACTCAGTAGAGAAATATAGAACAATTTCTATGATAATTTTTATTGCAATAAATTCTGAAAAATTTCACCTCTGAATACCGGTACATTAACTACAAAACGGCATCGAAAGATCCGCAAGAAGTCAGAGAGGAAAATTTGATGAATCGAAAAATTTTTGAAGTGCCTGCAATCATTTTTATTTTCAAAGGCTAAGCAAATTACTGTATTATAATCGTATAATGCAAGTCATGTCATGAAAATTATACTTTAAATGAGAAGGTCATAGGCATTCACAAGGAAGTTTAATAAAGCACACCATGAAATGATGTAACTTGAAATATTTTGCCTCTCATAGACGTTATTTAGCTCTGGTCTGATACATATTATCGCACGATGAATATTAAAAATTGAAGGGAAAAAAGCTCTTCTTGTGAATTTACATAAGCTAAATTTTAAAGTGAATTAACATTGATAAGGGCGTGGTATTCTTTCAATATTCATTACGGATTTTTCATTAGAAGTATAAGGAAGCAAAGTCCAAGCAATTTAAGGCTTTAAATATTACTGAATTAAAACCGGCTTTGAGAAAGTTGGAATATATTTGGTGTGTCAACATTATTCTAAGCATGTGTAAAACACAATTTTATACATAGTTATATTGTTTAAGTTTTATTCTTTGCTCTAATTTATGGAAGCAACATTCTCTAACTCACAGGAGAAGTAAGAAGTCCGCTCCCTATTTTTTGTTGTTTGCTATAATTTGCTGATCAAGCAATCAATGAAGAAAATTTACGAGTTAGATCCTAGTAAAAAAAGATATTTCATTAATTACAAACATTGCTGCCACTTGCCACAAATCGGACTGAAAAGCGTCTTGTGCGCTTCAAAGGTCCGAATCAGTGCACAAAATACGTTCCAATTGTAGTTCATTTCGGCCAGTTTAGTCCTAATTAGTAACCAAACAGGAACACTCATTTACTGTCATTGAAGGCTCCGTAATTTTGGAGCGTCTTAGAGCATAATTAGCTCTCTGATCCCACTGTTAGACAGCTGAATGCAGTCAGTATCTCTATGCAATGAACAAAAATAATCTGAAATAGAGTGTCCACGAAAGGAAATGAATGATAACAGATCAAAGGGTCTCGAAAGAAATGCCAAATGCTGTTTTAATGCTATAGATTTTGCAATCGTCAGAATTGATGAGGAGAAATGACTCCATAGGGTCCCCATGAGCAGATTTGGAATTAAATTCAGCCAGACTAGTATATTTCATAGCTATTTTACCCCTGAATTTATGCTCCGTGAAACGTTTCACATGCAGTCACGCTGCAGTGTGGCGCTAGGTTGGCTGCTCCCGTTGGCTTCTGGCAGAGCGCTCGCTACCCAGCGTACGCTCACGAGACCGGCATCTGTGGTGTCACCATCTCTCCCTTTCCGGACGCCGTCTTCGTGAGGTGCTTTGGTAAACTTAATGTGACAACCCATTGGTGTAATTAACTGTAATATAATTGGTTATATTTTATCTTCGTCATAGAGAGCACGTAATTTTTTTCTAAAATAAGGATTCCATTCGTAAAATTCAAAAAATATTATAGAAAAGACATAAAAAAAAAATTAAAATCGACTCTGGTATCGACTCGACTCGATTTTCAGATAAAATCGACTCTGGAGCCAGAAAAGTTATACAAAACTTTCTTCCCGCGTTCAGGGTGGAATTTTTGGATGCTCAACTGACGGCACCGGATTCGGATACGTGCACTGCCAACACACTCACAATCTACGGGCAGCAGCAGGGGCAGGGCTCAACCATTTGTGGGGCTCTCACCAACTACAAGAGTGAGTAATGCATCACGTTGTCTGTTGATGCTGTGAGCCTGTCTTCTAAATTTATCAATGCTTCGGTTTTCTTTACCCAAAGCACATATTGATCGCAAAATAGAATACGCAGTCATTTGCTCAGTTTATTTTAGAATGAGCCAATGACGAGCTTGAATTAATGAACTGCCATTTTTCATCATTTATAATTAGGGAACGAGTTATTAAGTATTATAGATGTTATCACTTCGACTTGTAACATATGCTAGTTTGAACTCTTGGTCACGAGAATGACGTTTATGGGAAAAATGAACAACCTATTTTGCAGTATGGCTTAACTAACGTTTGAATTTGCACTCTGAACAAGCAAGTAGTTTTTTAAACATTTAAATTCTGAATACAGGACCAAATAATTAATCATTTCCGAATCACCCTTATGACTAGGGCAGAAAAACATATTCAATCTATAAAATTATAAAACTCCAAAAGTAACCGTACTTGTATGGTGAAGGAAGAACGGATCAGGGATGATCGTTTTTAAAGTCACTCATGGGATGGTCACTCTAGTTCACTTACGCAGATGATGCGCATCGAATAATGGTAAAATCATAAGCAGCCTTCATTTTAAAAATTTGCCGATTTCCTGTGTTACTGACTCTCTACAGCGAAGCAGACCTGTCATTGAATGCGGCTACCCTCCATGGTTATCATCCCACTGAAAACAATCTTTACAATCGTGTGTACAGTGTTGTGCACAGTGCTCAAGGTTGAGAGAGAAAATCACTGAAGGAGACCTGTGAGATTAAATTGATTAAAAAGTCTCACCACCATTACAAGTGGTAGTTTGCGGTAGATGGGTTCAGGATCAAGTTATTGCTGGTACGCGGTCAATTTAATGCCAGCGGCAGTTATCCTCAAGCATTACAATGAATTATATTTTCGGGCTGAATAAAAGAGTAATAATTTATTATCAGTGAGCTTCAGACCCGAATCTTACCACATCTGTCAGTGATAAAATCAATTTTTCAAATATTTTTTACATTCACCCGGCTTTGCCATTGTTGACAGTCGCAATTGATCAAGAGAGCAAATTTTCACTTCACGGACAGCTTAAAATATGTACTTACCAAGCGACTCGGCCATTCCCCCTACAACCTGACAGCGAGCTATCAGTATAAATATCACAAGTTGACTCGTCACCGTAGGCCACTCAATTGCTGAACGCCTAGACACCCGCCCGGTATTTCATGTGTAGCCTGCACTATGACTTGAGTGCGAGCTACTCGTACGAATCCCGTACACCGAGTAGGCCTCTTCCGAGTCGGACAAAAGTGTTCCTCCAAAGCAAAGTGAACTGTGCAGCCTCACTTTCGGAGCAACGCTATGTTAATGAAAAGACATTCTGCCTCGCAGCTTCACTCTAGGCTCTACGGTCTAGACTTTTCACTCATTGCCTTTTACGCTGGAATCATCGTAGTGACTCCACAGCCTAAAGACATCTTCATCCGCTGTTCTCACTCTACATTTGTACAATGGTTTCGACCTCGTTCTTAAAGCGAGCAGTACTTTCCACATCACCTTACTTTGACGACTTGAAAGCTTTGACTTGCTCTGAGGAGCAAAGAAGGATCTGTCATTCCTTGGCACAACAAGAGGCAACTCTCTCCTCACTCTCTGTTGCTCGTCGTAGCCGAGTGTTTAAAGAACCCGCCCTTCCGCGACGGTGTCGAAGGTTCGAATCCCGGCGCTGTGTGGCGACTTTCTCAGTTGGTTGTAGGGAAAAAACTCAAAACAAAATACCCCACTCTACCCAGGTGTCTGAAATTGGTACCGGGTACCGGTCTTGACAGAGGGAAACCGTCATGGCATCCTGGTGTTAGTTGTGAGGTATTTGAAAAAACGATGCACAAGGTGAAATGTATCAGGCTTGATTGGAAATAAAGCATCCTTAGATATCGATGTTTGCTTTGGTAACTTTGACTAAATAGTCTAAAGCATGATCCATGCGAGATCAAATAACATTTTCATTCCTCAAGAACGCCAATCGCTTGCTCTTGTCCAAGGATCTTGGCAAATCTTCATTAAGCGCTCCTTCTTAAGTGCTGTTAACTCCTTCATAGTCGCTCTTTACCAGTATAATTGGAGCAAAGCCGTGCTCCCTCGCCAAGCGTCCTCTTCGTTCCACTCTGTAAGAAAAGACTCGACAGCTCAGGCTATGCTCTCTTCTCTTCTACGTGACTGCGTTCATGCAGCACCACTACGAGCTGATATGCGCAACTATTCACTCTGCAGCCAACGCTCACCTATAAGATCATGAGTTGGCAACAAAGCCGGCGTAGTCTATTCTCCGAGTTCACTCAACTCAACAATATGTCACCGAGTCCCCCAACGAAAACGTCAACCCACCCGTACTGCTGTTTACAAGCACTGGAAATAGTGCACGGCTGACGCCACCTCGTGACTCAGGAAACTCTGCGACACGCATTCGTTGAGCTTGACTGCAGAACAACTTAATTATAGCCCGAACAAAAATAAGCCATCATATTAGATCGTCTCATTTTGTTGTTATTGTTTTGTCCGGTCTCACTCACTGTAGCTACAACCTCAATGGTAGCGTTGGAAAAGAGCCATATATACAGCAAAAAAATATCAAAAGCTGGGGTAAAAGATGGTTAATGAGGCCATGCATGATATTAATGCATGATTTTAGCGTAGTTCTCCACATGGAGTTTTAATTTAATTTAGTCAAGCTTACTTTGGCGACTGAAGTACTAACATACGATTCTAAGTTTTCATTCTGCTTTACACAACGAGCGTTTACTTAAACGTACATTTTTCCATTATAGATTCTTTTAAATTTCTTTCGATATTTAAAAAAACTCAATCCTCAGTTCGAAATGACCAGTGACCTAGTGTTTCGAAGCTTAATGCGAAGTTTCCACTCAAATAAAGCACTTCGGAATTTTTTTTTCTTGAAAGCTTCACAGTCAGAGTTTTCCGATGTTTAAAGAAAATATATAAGAGAATCCGGTTCACAGCGTTTGCTAGAATAAATTTTCATTTTATAAAGTATTGAATAAAACAAATTTCCGGCAACAGTATTTAGAGATAGAGTATCCACTTCCCTAACTTGCCATGAAAAACAAAGATTAAACTTCTTTAACTGAGCTGCTGCTGAACATTTTCACAGACAACTGCACCACCAAAGGAGCTCAGTATTCTGTCATGTTGTAGATGAGTGGGGATTTTCATGCAATTTATGAGCATTCACTTTGAGATGGCTGAAGCTTTAGGAACCTCGACTTCATCAGTTATTTAGCATTGAAGAACTTGAAAAAGTGGCAAGTGATCTCTCCACGTGCATTTATTGCCTGAATGATGGGAAAGCCCATAAATGTACTTCCGGGAAATGAATTTGAAGACTTTTCGCCCGCTTTCATGACTAATGATGTAAGTTTATTAACAAGAAAGCATGAAACAGGTATCACACGAAATATGTTCTTTTACATTAATTTCCTTGAATGCTCCAAATTTCTTTCACTCCTAGTGTTAATTGATAACTCATGCTGCCCTGTCGGTATCATCATTTTTCGAACTCTTTATTTCATTATCCGTAAATATGCACAAGATCTCTTCTTTCACAGAGGAGCAGTTATGTTCGTTGGCGTTTGGACTATAGAAATACCCTGCTATCATTCCAACGTAGTTTTACCACTGAGCAATAAATGGAACTGGTTTTAGGGTTTATTCATTATTAAGCCTTTTCATTACTTTATACCTGATAGTAAATGCATTTAGAGAATGTTCATCGTCTGATTTAAGAATTCCATTTCTTCCGTGGATCAGCCGTGGTCCGAGTGGGATACGACGATCTCGACGGCAAGCAAGTGGCGCGGGACATCCAACTGCTGCTCAGTATCAGGGATGCCAGCTACAGATATAACATTAAGCTCACTCAAATTCTCCGGTCGCAGGTCAACTTCACTGAGTCAGGTAGTGGGATTATTTTGTACTTATGATTCCCAGGCAAAACGAAACATTTAGATTAAGCGAATCAGTTCAATAAACTATCATGAAAAAATACGATTGCTCTTAGAAGTGTGTTCTGCTCGAATACTTTACTGCAAGGAATGAAATGCTCTTCAAGTTTATGGATTGAAAAAGTTATAAATTTTTTATGAGACATGAATAAACTGACTTGCCACAGTCGCTTGTAACATGTTAGTTGATAATTACTCGTATATAATATTGATTTCCGTCAAGTTCAGGGGCGAAAAATTTATTGTGTATTTTCGTCAGTGCAATTATGTGAAATTAAATTCGATTTCCAAGTGATTTGATGAAGATTTTGAGGTGAGTAGTTGAGGTTTGCAAATTTTGGTTTGCATTTATATTTTTTCGAACAAATGTTGAATGAATATTTTGATATAATAATGTTCGGTGATAAACAAAGCTCCAGCTACATGATATGTGTTCAGGGCTTCCAGACATAGAGAGCCTGCGACAGCCGACGAGTACGTCACCTGATTTGCCCTATGAAATTTCGGTCTCTGACGCCGCGGCGCCGCTCTCTGGGTTGAGTTGGAGCAGCGCTCAGGGGTACAATGACGCGCAAGCTCGCTCGCCGGCAGCCAACGCTGGAGACTCGCAGTCACACGTGCATCTGTTCCAAGACGTTCCTATCACGGTCATGGATGAAATGGGAAATAAACTGTATTCTCATGCTCTTAGAATGGACTTAGCCAGCAGTGCAAAGAAAGATCAGGACGTAGTAAAAACAGGGTTTGAAAAAAATGGCCAACAAAAAATGTCATTTTCTAAAAATTCTACCAGATCATCGCCCGCGGTAAAAACGAACGGCGTTGCGAATCATGTAAACAGTAATTTTGAAAGTGGGACTCCCAAAGCTACTCCGCAAAATGTACCCTTGATTGAAACAAAAGAAAATACCTTCAGTATCACTGGTAGCTCAGAAGAAGCGGTTACTCTCAAGAATGCACAAGCAATTCAAGACAACACTGGAAACCAGTTGTTCTTTTCGAATAAATACTCTTTATTTTCTCCCACGCGAAGCACTAGCTTTTCCCCATTAAATTTAGATAGTAGTATCGAAAATTCTGATAAAGATGAATTAATTCGACAAGCTGAGCCTTCTGCAAGCAATTTTAATTCTTTGTACAGTCCTGATCACCTGAATGAATTTGTCCACCTAGGTAATACTGAAACCAACGAACTTGAGGATGTAGCTAATTATACTCTTGTTCGAGTCCCATTAACAAGCGTGATGAAAGACAGTTATGGTTCTATAGAAAATATTTTACAGAGTAATAGAACAATTAGTGATGCAAAGAATGCTAGCTCACCTATAGTTTCAAAACCTATCAACATAATGATAATCGAGCCAGAAAAACAAAGCCCGGCCTTGTCTCCAGTACAAATTTTAGTGGAGAAACTTGCTTCTTCCAATAGCCCTCCCTCGCCCAACAGAAAAGACAATTTAACAACAGACACGAGGAATTCTATTAACGCTTTGGCAAAATTGAGCGTTGAACAAATGTTAAACAAATTGGAGCTAAAGGAAAATAAATATCCAAGCAACACAGATAACATTCAATCATCTCATCAAAGAAAAAATAATGTAAGTCTGGATGTTAATGATGACAGCAGTGGCGCTGATCACAACGGACAAGATGGCCTCAAAATTTCGCCAGCTCTGTATGTGAAGAAACTTGGTGATCGTCTGTACTTCCTCAGAAGTAAACCATCAGTAAACCAGAATCAAAATCCAGAATTAAAAAATGAGACATTATCGTCACCCACTACGTCTAAGTTTGAAACAAAGAAACAAGAAGTGTACGCCCAGTTAGCTGCGAGGATCTTGGAAGAATTCAAGAAAAATGTCAAGAATCCACTTAAAGATTCTCCTACTGAGGCGCCTCTCCTAAACGCTGAGTCGACTTCAAGTGAGCTAAAAAACACCAAGAGTGAGAAAAATAACGATCTAATGAAAGAGCTACGAAAATTATTTCAACAAAGGGATAGAAGTCGTTTAGAGCAACTTCGTCAATTTTTTGTGACATCTAGAAGTTCTTCACGTAGAGCGCTTGATCCAAAAACCAAGAGCAATGATATGAAACTTTTTTTGCAGCACTTGAGGGAAGAGTTTATAGAAAGCTTAGTGAAGAGCAATTTGTCTATGAATATTGAAATCGAATCACAAGGTAAAAATCTGCAAAGTGCGTTTGAGAATAAGCCAAAGATGAATCGATTCAGTGTGACTAAAACTAAGGGCGCTCTCTATAACAGACCCAGTAATACCTCTTTAATCGGCCTTTCGAGGACAAATGAATTAATCTTGCATGAGTCGACTCAAGTGTCAAGAAAGCCGTCAGAGAAATTCTTGATTGAAAATAATAAATCTATTCCATCGACAACAGATGCATCTGTTTTTCAGTCGTTGCCATTCCTCGTTCGGTCAAACAACTACGAATTGGAAAAAGTAGAGCAAGACAGTGAAAATTTTAAATTATCAGGTCTCGCTACCAAAAAAGCCCCGATTTTATCAGCTAACATAGAAGGGGTAGGATCAATCAGTAGTCCTGTGATAGGAAAGAATCAGAAAATTGCTCATGAGCATCACGAAGTAACAACGATTCAAGAAATGATTTCTGATTACACTACGATATTTCCTGAGAGACAGATTAATGGAAATTCTAGACTTCCACAGAATCAAGAAATTTTTTATCCACTTCATAGGGCAGCATTCAATACGGAAACTACCTCCCTACCTCCTGACGCATCACTAACGAATGAAGTAATTATTACGCCATCTAGCTTAACGCAAGAACAAGAAATTTATTCTTCTCACTTTGGAGAGGCAAGAGAACAAAACACAAGTCCTTTTCAACGAAATACGTCAAAGGAAAGGGAATCTTCGTCTGAACATCGTGAAGTATTCCGAAAGCATGAAACTATTCCTGAACAACCTAATATAATGCGAGGACTGGAAATTGTTCAAGAACAGCCGGATGAATTAAGAGTAAGTGAATTCATTACTGATACATATGGAGTACCACCACGCAATGAAGTTCTGTTAAAAAACCTGGAACCCACTCGAGCGAATGTAACCACTGTCGATATGTCTATTGAATCAGCACTAAATTCAGTACCCACAAAAGAAACGTCATCAGAAACCTCTGAGGTGGAGACTGATGGTAAGTTCAATGTATTGAAGCTCAGGAACGTAGAAGACATTCAATCATTAGATCTCCTTTCTCAGAGAGAACCAAATCACGGAGCTGAAAATTGGCTTACCTATTCGAACGAAGCACTGCAACTTCTGCTATTGCAACATGGTTTGCAACAAGCAATAAATAATCATATGTTGAGCTCCGTACTCATGAAAAAAAATCCCCCTGAACTTCATTACGCAACTAATTCAAGCCAATTAAACGACAGACGAAAAGGTAGTGTGGTCGACGAACAGAAAAACGTTTTGTTTGGGTCGTACAGCTACTACGATGAACTCGGCAATGAACCTGATTACTCATTTTTATACGACGCCCTCATGGTGTCCGATGGAGCAGAAACTGAAAGTGAAAGTACCGATGCACCAGAAACATTTCTGGATTTTCCACGGCCCGGATCATCTAACGCCGAAGATTCAATATCCTCCGATATACCTGTGAATGATACTGACAATTATGACTTTCTACAGTACCCTGCGAGCCACATTCTTCCTGATTTCTATGACTACGAAGACGTTATAAAAAATAATTCCTTCATGACCCCAACTCAAGCTCTAACAGTAAAAGATGACAATCTAAGTCCTGGAAGAGCACCTATTGGGACGGAGGCCCTACAGGTACTATCACAATTTGTGGATTTGAAGCAAAATTTAAATTCAAATGGAATGAACTCAAACAAATCTTCTGTTTCATCTATACGTTTAACAAACACTAGCTTGTCCGATCTTACTCCCTCTAAATCAAAAATAATTTTGCAGTTGGTTCTTGCGGGAGAAACTGAAGTCGTGCCTTCCTCTGTTAACAAAGAAGTGCTGGATGATCCCCCAGTCAGCTCATTTCTACTGATAAATTTTCCAAATAATCCTGTGATAAATGTCACAACAGCAGAACAGGTTGACAGAAATATCACGATCGTTACGGGGAAGTTCAACGACACTTTGTCCCCTTCCAAGAACGAACCGAGTAACGACTCTCCGTTTGCCATAAATATTGCTCCTCAATTCGAAGATTCGGCTAATATATTCAAAGTTGGAATTGTAGAAAAAACTCTTGACAATAATAACAGAAACCCACCAAAGGAAGAAACTTCAAAAGAAAATGCCACCGTGGACGTCGCTGCAGTTACTGTTCGTAACGATGAAGTAAATACATCTAGTTTTGGGACATCTGAAGTAGTACAATCGCTTGAAATAGTACCTACTTCAGGTGAAATACATGAGCTGAACAACGTCTCTGAGAATCTGACATTTAGCTCCGCCGTCTCGGCTGAAACTACCACTGTTTTACCTCAAATTTTAAATGTTAGTGAAAATAGCATGGTTTTCAATAATAGTGACATGTCCGTGCCAACCTTCATCGATTCCACAGACTATTCGAATGACGCTGAATCTTCTCACACTTCAGAAGGAATTCCGAGCATTTCTTTATCAGGAAGTTTAAGCGTTGAACTTTCAAGTGGAACGTTGTCCACTAATTTGAGACTTAGAACATTCAGCGGCAAGGAGGCAGGACACGAACATATTGGAGCGACTCACAGTAATGGAGAATCATTTCGTCTGCAATCTAGCAACTCTTCCGTGCATGGCTCAAAAAGTACTCAGACCGTAAAAAATTTACTACGCAATACAGTAGAACAAAGAAATGCTGCATCGTTGCAACATACCACTGACGCAACTGCAGAGAAGAGCAATGAAACTGCTAGTTTCAAGCAAAAAGTTCCAAATTTAGATTCTCTCTCAAGTTTGGTAATTTTCAATGAATCAAATGAAAGTGCAGTAGAAATGAATAACCTTAAAACACAAGAAAATAATTCAAATGCATTTGTCATCTTTAATTCCAGCGAAATTCACAAGGAGGTTGACTCGCTGGTTACCAATGCTAGCAACAACGGATTTTCTACAGCTACTGAAGGTCAAATGGTAGTTGGAGATTCATTCGATCTACTACAATATCTAGCTACTATCGCTAACATCTCAATATCATCTGAAAGTGGCGCAAAGACCTTAAAGAACGTTAACAGCACTTACATGACCCCAAGTTATGTTCCATCACATACGCCAGAATCGAGAGGTGGAGCTATGAAATATTTGGCTTCACTATCAGGTATGTGTGAACTGGATTGTCATAACAATGTCTAACAATTGTTATAACAATATCTTAAGGGATTTGGGAAATATCATGAAATTTTTCACGGTAACTTCTTGATATCGTCTTGCATGAAGAAACCTTTGTGATACAAAGGTTCTGAAAATGTAAATACTCATCATTTAAACTTGTACTTTTCAGTCTCAGCGTCTACTGTACCTCGTACCATACTGTCTCAATTCACTTTGGATCATCTTCCAAAACTTGATTCCTTCGCTCCTTATTACGTAAGAGACTTACGGTAAGGTATAAACGTAAATTAAACTTGAAAGAGTTAATTTTTCGAGGTTTCTTCCTAGTTTTTCGGCTATTATTATCAGGAGGTTATTACAAGGGTCAAATGCTCGTTTCTACGAATAAACTTTCGAAGTATTCTTGTAATGAATGTCACAATCACAAAACATATTGACGGAAATATCGGGGTCATTGCGGGAATTTCAACGACATTTTATCTCCTTTCAGAAATAAAGCAAGTTTGACCTCCTTTTGTCCACAAATATTGCTCCTCAATTAAAAAATTCGGCTGCATTATGTAGTTAATTTCTACCAATTGCATTTTTAGTTGAACAACAAAGATGGAAAAATCAAAACAATATTAGTCGTAGAATTGTAATAAACAACCTAGGCATAAAGTACATAAGCCTTTCCCCACTACATCTTATAGAAGTGACCGAGGAAAGATGATAAACTCGCTCACCTTTTCCCCCCAACTCTGCCACTATCTTGAGGTGTAGCACGACATGTCCTTGTACTGCGCCTAGTTTTGTTTTGCTGAAAGGCTGTGTAAGTTGTAAGCTCGTAATGTTATTGATGATTTACGAACTTACGATGATTGATGTTCGCAGTCATACATGTGTAACTTTGCATCTCTTTCACAGAGAGATGTTCAGTAAATGCTGATTTCAATGTTTTTGAAAGAGCCTCATTGGTTATTTATTCTACTCATACGTCTGAAATATATTCATCAAATGTTACTTATTCACTACCTTTGAGAGTGAAAACTTTCAGTTGTTTACCTATAATATCACGTAATTATCGGTAAGTTCTGCGTGCAACGCAACTTTAACAAGAACGAAAGGGCAAAAACCAGGCGACACATCATTTTTAAAAATCTGTATGTCAAAATTAGAACGTTTCGGGCCTAGACCCATATTCAGCTAAACAATCAAAATGACAATAGATGCATTAAAAACCTATGCTACAGAAACTGTTGGTATCTCTATAGTGGCACACATAAGAACGGAAGCAAGTGACAGGGAATGAGTAAAGGTTCTAACTAACTATGTGAAGAGGGTGAGCGTTCTGCATGTCATTAGGCTGAGGCTTTAATTTGTGGATGTAGAGGGACTCCAAAATTCTTAGTTTAACTGAATTACTGGAATAACCTAATATAGAAAAGTCTGATTCAGAAATTGGTGCATTGCATTGAAACTCTGTGTCAGACCTAATTGAGGAATGGGGAGGATGGCAAAGGCGTGCGCTTGTTCTATGACTTATTCCTGCATGTTCCAACCGCCAAACCCTTAGAAAAGAATTATTAATGTTACTGTCTTCGTTCTTTCCGCATATTTCTTTTCAAGTATTGTTAGTAAATAGGTTCACTATTGGGCCAATTTTTCATTTTAAAGACAAACTTCCTGAATGTCTCCGCTCCTGCCTTGTTTATAAATACAGTTGTGCACAATGTGCATCTGCAAATGTGGGCTCAACAAGCCGCACATTGCATGTTAGGCGGTCGGAACATGCAGGAATAAGTCATAGAACAAGCGCACGCCTTTGCCATCTTCCCCATTCCTCAATTAGGTCTCACACAGAGTTTCAATGCAATGTATCAATTTCTGAATCAGACTTTTCCAAATTAGGTTATTCCAGTAATTCAGTTAAACTTAGAATTTTGGAGTCCCTCTACATCCACAAATTAAAGCCTCAGCTTAATGACACGCAGAACGCTCACCCTCTTCACATAGTTAGTTAAAACTTTTACTCATCCCCCTGTCACTTTCTTCCATTCTTATGTGTGCCACTGTCGAGATACCAACAGTTTCTCTAGCATAGGTTTTTAATGTTTCTATTGTCATTTTTGATTGTTTTAGCCAATGATGGATCTAGGTTATTAATGTTTCACTATTGTCATTTCAAATTGTTTAGCTGAAGATGGGTCTAGGCCCGAAACGTTCTAATTTTGACATACAGATTTTTAAAAATGATGTGTCGCTTGGTTTTTGCCCTTTCGTTCTTGTTAAATATCACATAATTCTCTATAGGTACTAATACCATGTACATTACCAATCTTCATTTTTTTAAAACATAGCCATTTCTATTTTACTCACTGCTTGAGCACTAAAGCTTCTAAATACTTTTCCTACTTGTGCCGTGATTGAAGAAACTATGTTTGCGGTAATTTTTTTAATACGTGAGTACAAACCGTATATTCTACAGTTTACGCATCTGTGACCTTATAGCCGGTAACTTCCAAAGGCTTGTAAGCTTCGCAGGCAGATTAGACAGCTCATCTCGAGTCAATCTCAGTACATAAAACAAACATCGGCATCTTAGGATGCTTTATTTCCAATCAAGCCTGATATATATGATCTTAAGCATTGGTTTTTCAAATGTCTTATAACTAACACTATATATAGGACACCATGACGGTTCCCCCGTAAAGCCGGTACCCATTTCCGACACCTGGGTTGAGTGGGGTATTGTGCTTGAGCTCTCCCTTATACCCAACGGGGAAAATCGCCGCGCCAGTGCCGGGATACGAACCCTCGTCTCCAACATGCAAAGCCGATCCCTTAACCACTGTACCACCGCGAGCAGAATAAAAGAATGCTTGGTTGTCATTCAAAACGTTTGTCAAGGAATTTCGTGGAAAGCGCGAAAGTAGAATTGTAACAGAGTTTCCACAGACACTTTGAAAAAGCTTCGAGTGTCTGGGTCCGACGTGGGCATCAATGTTCATTTCCAGCATGGCAACTCGCTAACTTCGGCAGAACATTTGGGTTCTGTTAGTGGTGATCGAGGTGGACAATTTCGTCATATTCGGAAGGTCATGGAGGCACGAAAGCTCATGGGTTGTGCGGAACACAAAATGACTGACACTTGTTGGGGCAGGTTAATTGCTAAAATATTAAACAGTCCAAGAAAAACTTTTATCTTAACAAGTTGACTGCTTGGTAACCCAGCGGTGCTCACCTGAGAGATTTCCATAATGCTGGTGTCCCATCGGTTTTTAACGATCTGCAATTTAATTGTACGCAACTGAGGCTTATATGGGGAATTTTCATTAAATTTTATTATGAAATTTGAAAATCTAGGTAGACTTTGATTGGGTTGAATGTTAAATAACTGTTTATTCCGCTAGAGTTAAAATGTTAATGCATGAAAAGTAGTTTTCATGCAGGATGTGCCTGTTTTGTTACGCGTAAATCTTTCTCTGAGTTAGTATCTGTCTCACAAATAAAAGGTAATGACTGAACTGCCACGACGTCAATAGTCTCTGGATAATCTTCCCATGAGGGAGAATTACCGCAGAAAATTGCTCATATGGAAAAATTGTCACATGAAAAACTCTTTTATATGTGAACCTTGAAAATGTATTAGTAGATTAGTAGCATAAATTCTAATCCTAATGTAATCTAACCCACCTCTAATCTTACCTATCCTACACTATCTTAACCGAACCTAGCAAAAGCTGTGAGAGCAAATATTTTAAACGTGAGAAATAAGAACACGTGGAAAATAACGGATGCAGCACCATAGCTTTGTGAATACTATCTATGAGGGAAATTGAAAAAAATGGAAAAAAACGTGATGGCCTTAAGTGTATTATTCGAAGATTAATAGCGTCAACTCCAAACATAGCCTAACCTAACAACCCAACTTCAACGTAGTCGAGGAGCGAAACACAGGGACGAGTTTCCCGACTAAGGCAGTTTCCCAAGTGGACATTATGGGGGCAGTTCTCTCAGTTCAAATTCCCTCAGTGCCCGCACCCGCTGCAGGCAGCATAGAATTTTTTATCTAGGTTATTAAAACTACTCAGCATACCAGAAAACTACGTTAATCAGGAGAAAACGACAATAGATTTCTCAAATCAAATAAATATTATTCTCCTTTTGTTCAATTTTATACACACCCGACTAACTTAGTTACATTTGATTCAGGGTTAATGAATTTTGTTTACTTGATTCACAACACATGTGAGAATGTTTTGGTTTTTTAGGTTATTTGGCTCACTGAGTAACTGAACAGTAAACACTTCTACTCCATCAGGTCGACGGTCACAAGAAATTCAAATATATACGTGCAGGGCAATGTGATGACTCGCAACGATGTGGGTGACTACAACTTGTGCTCCGCAGCCCTCATCAGCTCCCGGCACAGCCTCACAGCGGCTTCGTGTTTGCTCAGGAGAGGGTGAGGTGCACCGTAGCTTAATTAAAGGGCCGTTTACACTAGGGGACATTTCGGCCGTGAGGTGCGACACGTGTATACGAGGCTCACCACTGAGGCTCATATTTTTTTGTGTGTATACAAAGTTCCTATTCGCTCTGATCGAATTCGTGATGCGCGACACTCAAGAGCCTTGTAACAACAGTGGCGAATAGGGAACTTTGTATAAACACACACAAATATGAGTCTCAGTGGTGAACCTCGTATACACGTGTTGCGCATCACGGCCGAAATGACCTCTTGTGTAAACGGCCCTTAAGTCGAGCGATGATTCTCGGTACTGCGTGTATGTGGGTGAAAGGAGACAGGGGATGTGGAAAGAGACAAAATCTTCATAAAGGTTGCGTAAATAAAACTCTGAAAGTTTTAAGGATGAGTTGATTAGAACCTAATCTGAGCTGCGTAAATGACTACCTAAATGGCTGCATAAATGAGCTGCATGTCGGTCTTTCATGATGAACGAAAAAATCATTAAAAAGACTAATTTCTCATTCATGCTCTTGCTACAGAGCAAACATTAAAACCTGCTTGAAATAGCGAAGAAAAGAAACTGTACATTTTGTTCAATGTACTGAGGTCAGAATGATTAAAATATATTTAAAACCCGTCGCATGGCCTGAAACACCCATGCACTCACTTATTGTACAATAACTCAGACAACGGATCTATAATTTACTCCAGACATATTTTGGCTAATTCAGTTTTGTAATCAATGCCCAAAATATTATAAAGTGTCTGATTTCGCATAGTGATGCAAATTATGGGGCAGCAAGTATATTCCAAAACCAATCTATGTCTTGAAGTGTGTACAAGAAATACAATAAAACACAACATAACATGATGACATAACAATTGATAACATAACATAACAATTTGGTGTGCCTATCAATATAAGTCATATCATGGCATAATATTCTGGTCGGTGGATCCATCGTTACATCACAGCCATTTTCTTACATAGCATTTCCACAAACACAAAACTAAGGGCAATATTCTTGCGCGAAGTCGTCTGCCGATGGATCCGCAATCGTGTCACATAGTTTCTTGCATAACATCGTTGCCGGTGGTTTTAGCGTTGGAACGTATCCGTATTTCATTACACGACAATGGTTGGATCCACCTGTGCTGTCGTTATTCTGGCATATCATATGGTGCGAGCTGATGGTCTGACTGAGTAGATGCTCGGTACTTTTTGCATCGCCCAATCATTTTCATCAACGCGCATTTTTAATACCACGCATGTTTCTTGCTTCACAATTCACTAACATAGAGTCAATTCCTGCCTAACATTTCTAACGTTTCCATGTGTGTAAACCATTCCCTACTGTATCACACTTAAGTTCATTTTTATTACAAAAATGAATTCTTTTTTGCTCACTCACATTCACATTCTCATGAAGTATCCCAATTTGGCCTTTGCTGTTATCCAGTACAATCACCGGGAAAAAGTTACACACCTACTGTACTCTGTAAAGCGCAGTATGTGTATAGTATACATTATCACTTTCTCTTCATTTGCAAGCCTAACTGCCATGCAGTTGTCATGTAACATATAACCGAAATAACACATTCATTTGCCTGTACTTACTTATATTTCATTACCTAAATATTCTTACTTTCTGATTGTGATTTCCGACACATCTCTATTCTAATTTCCATTTTAATCATTCTTCACAACCAGTCAAACTCCTGTACCTTTTCTACCTCTTCACACAATTTTTACCTATGATGTGATATTTATTTTCTTTGCGCATTAAGCTCATCCCATCTCACTTGTAGGTCTCGACTTCACCAATGCAATGCAGTCCTCTTTTTTTCAAGTTCACTAACATGAACCTCTTATTTTACTTAATTCTATCCACGCACATTCTTGCATCTAAATTTCATTACACGACAATTACATCCATTTCTCTAAATTTAATCTAAAAAGATCTTTTACATCCTTTTCTTCATCCCATAAGGATATTGGGGCATTAATCCACTACTCTTTAGAGAGCTTTGTCTCACCTTCTCTTGAAAGGTGGCTTCTATCTCCTGCGAAACATCCGTTATGAATTAAGCCATCCATATCCACCTATTTAAGCCATTTGGTTCACGCTTCTTTCCTCTCTCTACTCCCGTGCTTAGAAACCTCTTCTTCAAATCTGCGTTCACCTCCTTACGTACTTGTTCAAACTCCCCATTGCAGGCAAGTTTCTGGTCTCCCTCTGTGTATCATTTTTCTTTTTTACTCATACCTATCATTTCTTTCTTCATTTTCAATCATCTTTTCACTCACTTCCATTCATAAAAAAAGTGGAAATGATTTCCAATAAAGATGGTACAAAAGGGAGCACATCATTTGTTTTAAAATATTTTAAAGTAAATACATTTAGATAATACACACATGAGTATTGTAATACACATGTCTCTAGTCGAAAAGAAATTATTGAGGGCAATGTACTCCTAATGTCGCTTAATCTACATTTGATGATACATGTAATTATAACTATATGTAAGAGACAACACAATTTCATTGACGATGCATTTTCATTGTGAGGTGAAAACACTTTTGACAGTTTACATGTACATGACATAAAGCTTTGAATCTCATGACGCCAGGAAATAATATTAGAATTACTTGTTTCGGCAGATGTTCAAAAATGTCCTTTCAAGGAAGTATGAAAAAAATATATATTTTTAAGCATGAGGACCACAAAAATTACAAGTTTTGTATTTCTAATTAAAATTTTTTAACATAACGGTCATTAGTTGATAAGCATTTTATTTCAATATAAGTGGATGATCACCCAACAAATTTATTGTTTTTTATGTGAATGCTTTAAATAATAAAGAGATGACGAGTTAGGTAATGTTACAAGTTGAGAGCGAACAGAAAAAAAGACCAAAATCTCTAGTTAAAATGCTAGTTGTCAGTTTAGTACACACATATGTGCATATATACATGTAAATATATACACATATACATGAACATACATACCTACGCACATACATGCACCTAATACTCACACATACACAAATACTAATCTATGCATAGAGGCAATCACAATACAAATGCGTTCTGCAAAAATGCTGTGCGATGCACTGATAATGAGCAAAGGAGGTTCGTAACAACTTTCTCAGGATGTGTTGCTGCTTACAATTTCTAATGAAAAATTGTAACGATGTTTAATTAAATATTGTAACGAAATGATCATTGGTTGATAAGCGTCTTATTCGTCATATGTAGGTGATCGCGCAACAAATATATATATTTATATTTTCCAATAAATGCTTGACAATAATGAAGGGAAATGATGTATTACGTAGTGACATATACACCCATATACGCACACATAGCGAGCACACGTACACATATACACAAGTAAGCATGTCCGCAAATATCAGCGTAAACTAGTCAGTATAAGATAGCATTCCAATCGAGGGACTCGGGGAAAATATCTTTTATCACGACATGAATTTTATGATATTTCCGCACTAATAATAGTGGCACAAAACAGTCTACCTGAGTCAGAAACATGAAAACGATTGTTCTACAACGGCTCCCAAGTACAGCATAATTACAGAAATACATGAAATCAACTGCCTAGGTGCGGTTGTTATAATATACTCTAGAGCGCAAGAGATGATATGATAATTTGCACTACACTAGTCTAACAATAACCTTTTTGGACGTGAATAAGAAAGCAAACATGAATGTCCTATTAGGGTTTCAAGTTAGAGAAAAATCACATTATCTTAGAAATATGGTGCAAAATGTTGGCAATTGGAAACTATACATAAGGTACCATGACGGTCTAGTTTGATGCTTGCACAAAAACGGAGAGGAAAGACATAAAATGTATCCTGTGGCTGGTTAATTTAGGTTGAATAGAGCTTGTTAATTCATGCAAGCAATAAAGATACTGAACTTTGTGGGTTGAAAACATGAAATTTTACATGTACAAGACATATAAGCTTTGGATTGCTTTACAATAATAAAATGAAATGACGTGTTGGGTAGTGTTAGAAGTTAGGAGTGAAAAAAGGGCGGTATTTATAGTTTGTATGCTAGTTGCTAGTCCAGTGCACTCAGTTGTATGTGCACATATGCACACCCATATGCGCACATACACCCATATTACATAATCAAACATATACAAGTAAGCATGTTTGCATAGTAAATGCATCTTTCCACTTGCACATGGCAGATCCACATTATTTTCATGCTCACTATCTTTCATTGCATGCATCATTCACACACCCAACACAGTCATTTGCTTTATCATTCATGTAACATGTAGATGTTCCATGCTTCACATTCTCTACTCTTGTCAGCCTTGTTTCTTCCTCCAGCTCATTCGTCAGACCTCCTCCTCCTCCCTAAGCCTTCAAACTTTCATTGCTCGCAACCTCTCTTTCCAATCAGCCAAGCAGCTCAGGCAGGCAAACACTTACGTCTTCATTTCTGTCTGACTGAGTTGACTCATGTCTTCACAAAACTTCAAATTCAAATTCAAACTCACAAAAATCACATCTAACGCGTATTACATTTACCTCACCATGAAATTTTACACAGTCATTCAGCCTCATTCTCGCCGCGAGTTACTTTAAATTATATTTAAAAACTAAATAGGCCAGGAAAATTGAAAAATTGCTACAGCATTTCTCGCAAACCGTCTTCTACACCGAATGTTAAGCGTCACCATTTCACAAGTTGACCACTCATCAAACTCGATGAGCACTCGAGCACCATACCAGGCTGCTCTCACACTAAATTGATGAAAACGTAAGTACTATAGAGTCAACACTACCACCAAACTGACAAGTCACTCACGCACTAAACTCGCGGCTACTTTCAATGAATTCTTATGCCAGTCAACAGAAATGACATTAAGAAAACAAAATCAGGAGCGGATAAACAGTAGCACTTCACACCGTAGCCCAGTCCAGTGTTCACACTCACAGAACTCCTACTCCATACGTCAGAGTCGAGTGGTTAATTGTCATAATGTATTCTTTTACTTGCCGGGAATCTTATAGAAGTATTGGGCTCGTAAAGTGGAGCTTCGAACCCTTAGCCATTTCACATGAAAGGCAAGCGCTTTTAATATACTGGCCACGGTGATCACTTGCGCACTCTGCCCTCAGGTACGCTGAAAAAGGATACAATGTGAGAGTATTTTACGAAGACGGAGTAATGGCTGCTTCTCCTCGGACGTGGCAGAACTTATGGAGTAGACCCAGCCACGTGAATGTGGCGACCGTCACCTTCCATCCCATGTACGACCACGGCAACTTCCACTACGATATCGCTGTGCTCACCCATGAGAGCCCCGTGCACGGGAGGATGCCTTTAGCTCTGCCGAGTGCTAATAGTAGGTTGCGTTGGTGAAGAAATGACAGAAATCGTGATTCCAACGCAATTCCAAATTGCATGTCATGGTTACCTATTGTTTATAACTATTGGTTGGTAGAAGAAGTACGCTAAATGAAGTTTCCATTGATAACATTTAAAGAGAGATTCTTTTTTTCAATTATTCCTCTAACATGATTACTATGATTTTTATTGAAGAATCATACGAGGGGACTACAGCTGCTGTGATGGGGCACAGCCTGTTAAGGAGCCTCCCATCTCGAGAAAAATCTTCGTTCCTGGACGCGAGTTCACTGGACTCAAATGCTCGATTCCTGCCCGTCTCAGTGCTGAGCAACATTTACTGCCAACAGAGACATTCCGGCGCAGGCTCACGGCCTCTTGCTGCCGGCACAGTCATCAGAGATGAAATGCTCTGTGTTGAAGGGTATGCTCCACTTTTGCACACCTGTGAGGTCAGTTGCCTTATATTTTTATCAGTTATTGATGCTTAAATTTTTATGAATAGAAAGAAAACAGATGCAACATTTTTGTAGACCATGACAAAATACCTTGAACTAAATACTTGAGAACAATGAATGCCCACAAAACAATAATCAAGGCAATTTACTGAGATTATCATACTCCCCTATCCTGGCCAAGTTGTCTTATGCAAATTATCTAAAAAAGAAAAATAAAGAAATATGGCTAATTTATATAACGTCTATACTTAAATTATTCAACATTAATTTTTACAATGTTTTAACATAAAGTTCCTTAGTTGAGAAATATATGTACATAGGTATACAAGTGGGAAACAAATCAGAGATTGAAACCTAAAACGCTTATGTTCTCTGACCGTAATTTATTTTCCTGATGTTTTCGTTAGTAAATTTGAAACTAGGTCATTTTTTTTTCTCAATTGAGAGAGCTTATTCGAGGACACTGAGCAATACAGGGACCACCATTTTTAGAGTAACAAACATTTTAATAAATATCTGAATAAGAAAACATGGAAATTAAAAAATTATTTAATAAACGCATAGCTTATAGACACTTTAACAATAAACAATAGCTTTTACTCAATTTGACCTTTATTTTTGACAACGGACTCAAGTTTCATTTGGAAAGTTTTACGGGAGGCCCGAATTACTTCTTGTGAATTCAGTGCCCATTCTCGACGAAGTTTAGACTTAACGGAGTCAAAGAAATAATTAGCAGTTTTACAGAAATTACTCTCCAAGTTGGACTACCCAGAAAAGTCCAATGGTCTCTGAGAAAGGATCGAGGCTCCCAGAGGATCACTCAGAAACGCTGGAATGTGCGCCTGAAACGCTAGAAACGCTGGAATGAGCCGTCATTTTTGAGCATGTGACAGGGCAGACGCGTGCTCGCCGTGGCACAGTGGTTAAGGGCATCGCTCTTGCATGTAGGAGTCGAGGGTTCGTATCCCGGCTCTGGCGCGGCGATTTTCCCCGTTGGGTATAAAGGAAAGCTTAAGCACAATACCCCACTCAACCCAGGTGTCGGAAATGGGTACCGGCTTTACGGGGGAACCGTCATGGTGTCCTATATATAGTGTTAGTTATAAGGCATTTGAAAAACCAATGCTCAAGATCATATGTATCACGCTTGATTGGAAATAAAGCATCCTAAGATGCAGATGTTTGTTTGTGTGTTTTGTTGAAAGTTCCAAAGTTCACTGCCGAAGTGTTCTTTTGCCTGTGGAGCGGTTTTGCTTCCATAATATCATAAATGTGTCTCTGGCGGTAAAGTTTGACTTCTGAAGGAACAAAAACGAGAGGAGACCTTCCAGTGCCGGTTATAGCTGTCCAGACCATCACCCACAGTAGATTTTGACGACTGTTAACTTTTCTGCGTTCAACAGATCAGTTTGTGTCCCAAACTCTATCATTCTGACAGTTTAAACTTTATTGAACATAAAATTTCCATTCATTTGTGAAGACCAAATTTGTTAGCATTCCATCTTTCATGAGGCTGAAAATGTGATGACTTCTACCGAGTCTCAAACATTTATGAGTGAATGTTCATACCTTTTTTGCGTCTTGTATGGGTGTAGATCGAGATCATTTTCAAAGTTTGACTAACTCTTGCTTCAGTGGCCAATGTGTAGCATATTGGGGGAGATTTCTTTTCAATTTTTTTCAAATATTTTCGAACTGAACGTTTTCTTCCCTGACCTGGTCCATCAAATGTCGTCCTAGTTTCTTTAAACTTTTTAATCACTTTCCAAACTATTTCACGGCAAATATGCAGCTTTTTAGCAATACACGAATTACTTTGCCCCATTTTATGAAAAGACACGATAATTTTTTATCAACATTCATTGAAAAATTTACCTTTGAAAAAATTTACGCTGGAAAAATGTTATTTTATATATTAAAGTTTAAATAGTATTGACTAAAGGGATGACTTGAAAAAAAAACATTTCAAATTTATTTTAAAGTTGTGTTGCCATATATATGGCGGAGTCGTGAATTCAATCTCGATCTCGCAGAATGGAATTGTTCATTTTATTGCAAAAAATGAAAATCATGACGATTATATTCATTAAACAATCTGCGACCAAAAAATGTAAAATTATTAATCAGGAATAATTCAGGTTTCATTTTGGTTCCATTGCCAGTTCTCAGGTGGCCCGCATACTGTGCAAAATTCAAAATCTTTCGTTGACGAGGAGACGTCTCCTAAAAACTTTACCGGACTATTCGTGTTTTGCATATACGAAGCCGTTTTACAGATATTCTCTTAATGTTATACGAAACTAATAAAATATTGTCTGCACCATTTATTTACAAGTTTGTATTTAGTAATTGGCCTAATTATGCTAGTTCAAACACATCTTTTGTAGTCCGCACTTAATTTCTTTTTAATGTTTGACAACAAATTTTATTAACAACTTAAAGGTCTGGAAATATGTATATTTCATATTGGAACCTACTTTGGAAAACATTTTTAAGTGCTTCCATGGACAACGATGACTAAATTTTAAACCCGCATTTTACGAACGGTGTGTTGAAGATACTTGTTTACTGTTCGAGAGTCACTTTCATGACAATTTATTTGCAGCATATCTGAATTCAGAGTACCCAAATATTTAATTTAACGAGGAGATTGAACTAATTGATAGTCTTTCATTGTACGATGTAGAAATCATCCATAAAAATGGCAGCTCTCAAGTTCTGTTTTTTTGTGAAAAGACGTTTTCCGGCGGTCTAGGAAGTAATTTTTTCAGCTTCCGCACATTTATCTATATTTAAATATGAACGGTTTTAAAATTTGCTATCAATGGCTAATTTTGTGTGCTTTACATTTCATGGCATCTTTAAGGAATTTGATTTATGAGAGGGGGTATCTTTTGTTCACAATAGTTTTCCGGCATGACTATTGAGTTCATGATTTAGAAACTTTTTGAACAAGTTTTATCCTGATTAATTGTGTTAAACACAATTGTGTTAATTGTGTTAAACACAATTACGTTTCCCCATTTTATGAAAAGACACGCTTATTTTTTTATCAACATTCATTGGAAAATGTAGCTTTGAAAAATTTTACGCTGGAAATAAGTAATTTTATATATTACAGTTTAAATCTAATATTATTGCCTACCGTTCGTGAAAAATAGTTCTTATCGTTCTCGTTTCTTGACTTAAAATTGGAAAGACTTGAAAGGAACTTACCTTACTTCTCTCAGACCATTTTACACAGATTGATTTGTAGATGGTGTCAGTAGATATGCATAGAAAGGGTGGTATTCAATTATGAAAATAATTAACACACTCTCATAAGTCATTTATAAAAACATGTAGTTGAGCACAGAGTTTGTTGGAGTCCGTGGGCTACCAGAGCATACCGAAAGGAGTTCAGGGATCAGCTTGTACCTTTCTGCGCCTTCTTATTCCGCAGCCCAATAACATGTAGAGAAGCGACTCTCCGGTCCGGTTAGAGAGAGGATTTTAAAATTATATCTGTACCTTTTGGTCTCACAAGCAACAGCATCTTAGAATTGCAGTTTATTTTAATCCAATATCAGCTATTGATTGTCACTATGCACTTAATACCGAGGTTGTTAGACCATATGCAGCTGCTTCCGGCATTGAGTTCCGTTAGCGGCGTGAAGCGGCGGCCTTACTTATACTTACCCTCCACTTGGTTTCGGTGATACGCAGAGGAGAAATTAAAAGTTTAAGTCGTAAGAATTCACATTGGGTGTATATCAAAGTTACTGAGCATACACAAGTAGACTAGAATTGAGGTTTGAGGGGTAACTAAGGTAAGGCACTACAAAATGTTCCTTAGAAAAATACAAGGTGGTCGGGCAACCTGCACATGCAGTTTGATCCCGTCAAGTATGCGTAATTGTTCAATATATAGACATTTATTGCTATAGTAACATATGACAAACGATTTTAGCATATTTTTTTGAAAAAACTAGACCTTCGAAACTCATTGGACGACTGAAAAAACAAGAACTGTGAACCTGTGATTACACTAATTCTGAATTTACATATTATTGTAACGTGTTCACATTTCTTGATATCTGTCAAATATATCTGCACTCATTAATGACTGAAATAACTATTCATTAACTTAATTAGTACATTTTATACAAATTACTCCGTATTATTGGCTTACGATATCAGTCCAATGTTTGGGCAATAATAATTTATATTTTAACATATTTTTTTAAATTTCGAGATTTTTAATTATTATGAGATAGTTTCCACTTATTTGAATATCATACATGTACATATACACTGTTAGTTTAATATTAGAAATAAAACTATTTACTACATTGTCCCAATAACAAGTTGATATCACAAATAAGTTTATATTTTTTCGATATTGTCTTGTTATTAGCCTATTATTGAAATCCAAGATTACAATATCGGGTCAATAAATAATAATCAACCCAATATTAGCGTAATAATTTCTTGCTACCGGGGGGGTACCAAAGAATAGATGTACTTATCAGTTTATTCAACTCCGATGTCACCGTCAACTGCATAACAAGGACATTTTTAGGTTCAAGAATAAAAATGAGAAAGGACTGAGCAAGATACAAGGAGCGCTTAACTATTATTCGAACTAAGTAAGATCTTCCAATGACAATGATCTATTGCGCAGGTTTCAAGAGTCTGAAACGACTCTAGATGAACACATGTTGGCAAAGAAATCTAGTTCCAGAGAATAAGAATGTATAGGGTACTCCCACGTTAAGAACAACTGATAACGCATTAGTACATAACGATGAGCTAGAAAAACAGCATCACACGCATCAATACTGGATACATTACAAGGGCCAAAAAGACCCGGAGATTCATGGAACGCACATATTGAATACATTGAATACGAATGTACGCATACATTTGCACACACACAGATACCAGGATACAAGCATGAAAGATATGAAAATTCTATGTTCTGTTTTTTGAATTAGAATTTTTAACCTAACGGAATACATACTAAGGATACACACAAGCGAAAATTTAATTTAGAACATTCTCCAGATTAAGTGCTGATTTCCTTTACCTGTCATTTTTTACGAGTCTTACTAAATTGATATTTGTAATTTTTAAATTTGTCCTTTCATAGCTTAGGTTAGCTGACATTAGGATTATTGTTAAATACCACGGAGAAATTGAGTTATATTACCCAACAATAACTGTTAAAAAAAATTGTGAGAACCAGCTTGAGTGTGTTAACTTATTTGGTCGTATTTGAAGTTATGTACAGTACTTCTCACCCTATTACTTTTAATTTAATGTTTCCGTTTTTATCTTATTTTTCTCTAATATTTTTCCCAGCTTCTTTTTGCTCTTTTCCCTCATCTCTTTCTCCCATGAGACTCCTTATTTTTTTCCATTCTGTAGTACACTGTAGTTTGTCATTGTCTCCATTTCCTTGTGTATGCATCTCAATACTGCATCATATTCAGCATCATGTTTCTTTACAACTGACTCTTTTCATTAAATACTCTCACCTGTGTCTCAATTTATCCTATTAGCACTAACAGATTTTCATCTGTACCCTCACTAACACAACTGAAATGTGTGCTTATTGAGCCAAAAACTAATTCAAAATTGTTAACTTGAGAAGTTCACTAATTTTTTGCCGTTCAGGTACCGGATGAAAGTGAAATAATTCGAACGATCATTGAGGTGGATGAAGAGGAGCTAAAGGCTGCTGTGGTATTCAACTGAACCACCAATATTAGAGGAATTTTTGCCTCTGTGGAAGTGGAAGATGCTGCCACTATATCTCCTCGCCATGAAAACAGACATGTATCACCAGAAGCTAAAAAAACTTTTTTGACTCACTGCTTTATAAGTTGTTCCATTTATAGTGTGAAAGATTTCTGTTTCCATCTGTTTGTATCATTTTAAAAGTATATTCAGTCTGATGATCTGCACAAGGGACTTAAATTTTACAGTAAATCTTTCGTACTATTATTTGTTATGAGAGGGTCGTACAGTGTCTATTAAATCAAATTAGTCACTTACCTGGGTTCAACAAAAATGTTTCTAAATTAATTCATAAAAACTGCCCTAAACCTCCCACCTACTGTTTTAAAGTAATGTACATAATGAAGTTTTTCTCCAGATGTAGAACATTGTAGTCAATCAGAGCGTATAATAGACTTCTGCAGGGTACCTGTTCTAAAGATAAATATGATTAAGTGATGCACAAGTGATTCACTGCACTTTTCTCCTGAGTCCTTGTTCTCATGTTCTAGAGTGAAATTGGGGAAAATTTTGTTGTATCAAATTATTCAGTTAATTTTAAATGGTTTCTGGATGTTGTGTAGGTTCTTTCAACACAACAAGAGGTTTATTTAGCTGTAGCTGCAAACTACAGTTTCAATAGCTTTAGACTACCAAGGCAGGACTAAGAAAACACTCTGGTACGCACGTATTTGTGTATTGAGCTCCGTCGGTTACAGATTTCCTCTTAAAACTAGCCGTGCCCGGAAGTCAGGCAAGAGCGTATAACAAAACATTTCTGGAGCTCATAAAGGAGGAGCGTGACATCAGCTCTCGGAGCTTGTAAAGGAGGAACACAACTGCAGCTTCCGGAGCTCTTACTCCCAAAACCAGTGTCACATTTTAACGACGCATATTTTAATACACAACACTGGAAGATAATTCATAGGTGTACGCTGCCGACAATGGTGTTACGGACACATTGGGCGGATACGTTGAAGAGCAGCTGCTTGAATACACTTCTGTGTGCATTATAAAGTTATGCCCATAGATCCGGTTATTCATTAGAAACAATTACGATCGAGTTACTGTTTCCTCCTGTCAAACCCATAACTTTATCACGTTGCTGTATGTACAGCAGCACTTCAAACTTTCCGATTTAAATATAACAAAGCTTAATTTCAGTATTAGCGTTACTCACTCGACTAATCAGCTGTAAGCCAAATTAAAACCAAAAAAATGATTGAGATGGGGTGAAGTTTCTGTCACACAATTTGCCTATCCCCATTGGTAGCCAAGTGGAGCCAGTCAATTTGGACTTGAAAGCAAACAGAAATTTGTGTTTTCTGGACGGTCTGGTGCTAATCCTGTCTGCTGTGGTCAAACTTGAAACATTTAGTCAGACATGCTGAGGCTCACCATTCTATCACAGGTGCTATTCAACCTACAATAATTTGTACTACCATACCTGCGCACTACTCGCTCTCAGCTCTGTAAGTGGTGGTAAACTTTCAATGACTGCTAATGAACAACCACTTAGTTGTCGACTTGTACTAGCCTTATTTTATTAGTGTGAGATAAATCTAAGGAGGACGTTCCCAAAACGGACCTTTTTTCATTGTTAAACGTAGAACAATGATATTTAGTATACTGATAGGAAGTGCAATCAGGAATCGTTTGTCATCTATGAAAAAATGCAATTTTCTTCAAAGAAAACGAAATATTCATAGAAAACGGAATTTTGGGGGTTTCAAAGTGAATCTCCTCCCACAGTTTTTAAGCTGAAGTGATGATTTTGGTATCATTGGATGCGGAATATTGTGTAGATTATGGGATGGAAACAGGAAATCATTGAAATCTCAATTAAAATTGTAATAAATATTTTTCAAGGGGCCATCTTTTTTTGGGCAAAAATTTTCAGTTGTGACGTCACAACTATTGATCGTGACAATTTAAAAAGTAACCCGTTACATCCCATAATTTTCACGCTTTTCCGCATCCAATGATACTAAAATTATTACTGTAGTTTAAAAACTGTGGGAGGAGATGCATTTTGAAACCCCACATTCCGATCTTCCAAAAAAGGGCAAAATAGGTAAACATAAACAATCTCAATTTTTCTTCGTTATTATTTGTGGGGTCAGCTGGGGCTCTTGAAATCATTATCCAGTAATAAATAGACATAGAAGATGACATAGCAACGTCGCATCGTGAAGAAAGAGCCAAGGGGGAGGTGTAACATGATAAAATACCACTTCCTCCTCCCCTCCCCCTATTCTTCAAACATTTAGCTGGCAAACGAGCGAACGTCCGAACTTCATTTTGTCACAGGATGTACCTGACCTCTTTCACCTCCGATAGCAGCTAAAATCTATTTTCCCGAAATTTTCCAATTTCTGGGGGGACGCTGCCCTTAAGGCTGGAATGTGTTATATTGTATTGAGCTTGTGATAGACCTTTTTCTTTGTGTCTTAATAATTTAACGCTCTGAACTATTATGTCGTTTAATGTTGTCTTGTTTTAAACGCATTAACAGACGATATTGAAAGGTTTATTTGTTCAATTAGCTCAGTGCATTACTAGGGTGAAGCGTTATGAATAAGCATCACCATCTACACGTTACACATATTTGTTACCCTTGTTTTCTTTTCGTAATTGGAACTCTGCAGAAAAAATTATTGTATTTACTCGTCGAAACCATGGCATTCCTATGATATTTTCATTGTTTTGGTTTCGAAGTGAATTCTTTGAAAAAGCTTTAGACTGGCTGTGAAAATACTCACGTTACTAGAGTTATGCTCACCTTTCAAATTTTTGCTTTCTAAGGCTTATGTTGGAATAGGTACACTTCCCGGCAGTCTCTACAAAGTTAGCGTACTCTTTAAAAAGTTACCTGGAGCGTTGTCTTGTTATTAAAAACGCAGTTTGCTTCTGAACATTCCGCTGAATTTACTTCTGTTTATTGATGATCAGACAATTGTGTGTAAAAATTATTTTACAGTTATGAATGATTGACTTCGAGCACGATTCCAATAGTTAGTGAAAGATGCGTTGAAGGCTTCTCAATCGCACAGAGTTAGAAGAATCGGTGCCCAAATAGTACGTCTGACCTTAAATGTTCTTTCTAATGTTCATCTTTATAGTCATTTACGTTACATTTTTTCATTTTTAATTTTAACTGTTCATTTCATTTTTATTTTGCATTTTTTTACTTACTGGTACGCAGAGCACTTGTCCTGATGTTTGAAGATAACGCTTACGCATTTGGAGTGTTGCCGTTTGCGCTCTGTGATATTTGCTAAGTCATCATGTACGACTAGTCCTTTCCTAGATTTGAATATTGTTTTATGTTGGGTCTTGTGTGTGCATTTCGGAATTTACTAGCCGGAAAATGTTGAATGTGCCTTGAGCGGCCGGTGGTGTACCAATTATTGTTTATGATAAAAAAATAGTTTATTTAATTCATTATCATCAAAAGTTTACGTAACATCGAGGCATTAGAAACGAAACATATTTTTAATTAATAGGAATATTTATTCAGGGACGATTTGTTGGCTTATATTTTGTTCCCCATTCTTATAGAACAAGTGATGTAAAGTCCAGAGCTGAGAGTTTGGTAGGGCTTTTTGTTTAAATTAAAATGCTTCGTTTTCTTTTTTAAAGAACCATATTTTTTCGGTTCATTGCTGTCCAGATTTTCATCACCTATGACTTTCTTCTTCAGCTTTAATTTTATTTCATAACCTTACTCCTCAACTTACTCTTTCTATGCGCAGGTTATCGTGTGTGGAAACACATTGTGCATCAATTCCGCGTTCCCTTTTAACGCCGGTGTCTCCTTCCTCTCCTTGAACAGCGTTATTGTAATAAGGGAGGCAGAACCCAGGTCAAAACATAATCTATAGAACAAGTCAGTATTTATTAAAAAAATTGGATGTTCTATGGGAGAAGATCGTAAGTCCCACGACTAGTATGGTGTCACAAGCGTATATAGGTAAGAATTCAAAGTAATGATACCAAATTCAGCACATGCTGCTCTGGTTCCTTGTCAAATGAAAATGATTCCCACAAATTTTCATGAACATTGGGCAATATTTGGGCAAATTTTTGGACAATTGCGTCCAATATTGAAACGCTGTCACAATAGTGACATAGTTTCATTGTGATAGCTAGCCATAACTTTAAAGAATTATTGTTTTCAACGGAATTGTGGGCCGCCCACTTAAATGGGCACAGCGCTTTAGGGGTATACAGAACACAATCGAGATATTATCGAAAAGTCGAAATTTTATCCACCTTTCATAGAAACTAGTAACGAATTCGAACATTACTTCGATTAGCTAATTTAAATGCAATTTTCATTACAATACAACAATAGGAATTTAAAAACGAGGAACACTGCTCGTAGGTTAAGCATTATTTAATATTACACATCGTCAAATCTATAAAACGTTTCGGAGTCCTGCTCCATCCTCAGTAAGTACAGTCTGAAAAAACGTAAAAAACAAAAGTTCGTCAGACATGCTAAAAAAGAAAAATTGATAGAAAAACTCATGCAAAAACTTCCAGCGGATTAGAACTATTCATCCTGTTTACAACGGGTTTTTCTTTGGCTATGTACAATGATTCCAAAATTCTTAGTTCCGAATCATTAAAAGCATTGCACAATATTTCAAATTGGTCTTCAGCGACTCCAGCACCACACTGCTCTGCATGGAGTCGCAGAGACGAATGAGGGCTGAGGCGGTTGCGCAAGAGGCTTCCCGGAACGATAACTAACTCCACGATGCTGGGCAATCCTTATATAAAACGGCAAGGTAGTCATACCGACATAGCCTGATGTGCACTGTACACAACTAAATTTGTAAACTAAGGACGCCCTCATTCGCTTCGGAAGTACATCTTTATACCGAAAAAATGAGCCTATTTTAAGTAAATTGGCAGAAATTAGGCACAATTTTACGTCAGGAAAATAGCGATTGAAAAGCAATTTCAAATCTCTAGACATCTTTTCAGACAACTGGCCAAAGAAAGGAAAACTGCAATACAAACATTGTACAAGGTCGATATTGTCACTAACTTTTGAATGCTTTTTTGTCAAAAACCTCTAAACATTCGTATAGGTTAAGGAAGAGGGAAACCCGTTGTTGCGGAAAAAAGAGTGCAATAAATTGAATTTATTGTGAAGGTTGTTAAAACTGGAGCAAATATTGTAAGCTCTGTTTCCAAAATTTATTCACCTGAAGCTCTTTCTTGATCTTAACAGTTTTTTTGCATACACCACATCTACGTTGCGTCGGACCCATGACATTGTCGTTATGCAGGCATCATATCGAGCTCCGTTGGTCACATGTCGGGGGACATACTTGGACGGCGCCTTTACTGGCTTGAGTAGATCATTCACTACACTTTGAAGAAAATCCAGCTGCGTTTGAGGTTTCAGTTTGCATTGCAATATCCATTGCAATGCATAGAGTCGCATTCAAAACGAATCTGAACAACGGATGATACTAAACTTTTCCTGAACTCCACCCGATATTGTCCACGAAACTGATCAAACAGATCCACTCCTCCCATTTCATGATTGTAACTTTGAATGATTTCCAGTTGTTGAACTGTGACGGTTTTGTTATGTTTTCTTGACCAGCGATTGCACTTTCCTAGAGACGTTGCTTCTTTTCACGCAGGGTTTGAAGCCACCACTACATCACTGTTGTCTTGCCAATGAAAATCTTTGATTTTTTTCTGTTCTACAAACACCTCCGACTCACCACGTTCTTTGCTTTTGAAGTTAGAGAGAGGCGTATTCCGAATACGATCGCTCCGAATTGTGCCAGTGAGGTTTATTTTTTCCTTTTCGAACTTTTCCAGCAGGGGCAGGGTAGTGAAGAAGTTATCGATGAATCCATGACTTCCTTTTGGAACGAAATTTAAAGCAAGCGATGTAACAACTGATTCCCCAATGTTCTTACCTTCTTCTCGCCCACTATATTTTCCTTCGTAGAGTTTAAATTTCATGAGGAATCCTTCACGAGAACAAAAACACCATAGTTTGTATCCAAAACGCACAGGTTTGCCATTAATGAATTGCTTTAGACTATGCAAGCAGTAATATGTTTTCATGGCTTCATCAATGGCCCAAATCTTTGGAAGCGGTTTAGCCGTCTCGTCGAAGATTTTATTGAAATGATCAAACAATGACCGTACTTTTTCCCCACACCTTGTAACGGCTTCATTTCTTGTGTCAGAACTACACCTTTTTCACTTCAAATTAATCCAAGTCAAGTTCAATTTAATCCAAGTCAAGTTCAATTTAATCCGAGTCAAGTTCAATTTAATTCAAGTCAAGTTCAATTTAATCTAAGTCAAGTTCATATTAATCCAAGTCAAGTTCAATTCAATCCGAGTCAAATTAAAATTAATAACAGTCAAATTTTACATACATATATAGGAATACATTTGGATTTTTTGTGTGTTATGTTGTATTCCGTACTATCGGTTCTTAAAAGAATTTTAATAATGCCTTTTTCAGTATCTTATGTACCGATTTCTCTAATATAGGAGTATAGAAGAAAAGTGTTTCTCATTGAATTTGAATCAGCGCTTCCCTCAACATGGATCTCTACAACCAATCAACGGACTATAAAACAAGTGAAGATGAACAAGAAAATATACGTGCAGGAATAAGAAGAGGAGTAAAGAGAGGAAAATACAAGAAAACACGGGAAGAAAAGTGCAGAGTGATAAATGCTGCATTGAAAGATGAAGATTAGAGAGCAGTGACAACATTCTTCTCGCTAATGCAGGAATGTATCTGTGTAGTAATGTACTCATATATATTGTAATCAAACGGAATCGTACATTAGTACTCAGTGAATCACATTTGTAATTTTTTTTAAAGATTAAATACACACATCGTCCGGTAGTCATCTTTTGTATTTGCATGTATATGATTTCATATATATATACAAATAAATATGTATGTGATAAAGTGGAATTTCACTCATATAAATATCTATAAGTGTAAATAAATCCTCGAAACTATGTGTATGTGTAACAAAAAATTACCTTTTGAACATAAATATTTGAATGTGTGCACACTGCCATCAATGTAGAATTTTAAAACAACTTTAATGAGGAGTATAATACGAAGTTTTTATAATAACTTGCATCTTTTACACCGCTCAAAGATCTGAATCACACTCGGCCTCCTGATGCTGGATACTTACCACATTTTACGACAGCTTGTTTTTATATTGCAAAAATTTTATGTATTCCTTGCTGGAAGGAAAAACGACTGTCTTGCTCATCACATCCAATAGATACATATTTAACACAAAAAATCTCAAATTAACAAGTGATTATGTGAGTATTTTTAACTCAACTTAGGGTTCGATTAATTTGAATATGACTTGGATTAATTTGAACTTGACTTAGATTAAATTGAACTTGACTTGGATTAATTTGAACTTGACTTGTATTAATTTGAAGTTGACTCGGATTAATTTGAACTTGACTTGGATTAAACTGAACTTGACTTGGATTAATTTGAACTGTGCTTGGATTAAATTGAACTTGACTTGGATTAAATTGAACTTGACTCGGATTAATTTGAAGTGAAAAAGGTGTAGTTGACCAGAAGAGACTACAGTTAGGAACTGTAACATATCCTGATAACAGCAAAATTTTAATAACTTTACATTTATTCCATTAGAAGATACACTGAGTTGACAACCAAATTTTTGTGAATGTTATTTGTTAGTTTCCTCAACGATCAGGGAAACTATGTATTCATTCCAGAAATGTTTGAAAATATCGATGGGATCCAAGGTGCTTTGTTGACATTCTTTTAGAATTTGAGGACTGTGTGGGTTGTTTGATGCAGAGATTTTACTCACAAAAGAGCCTTTACTCCATTGATAATGATTGGCAATCATTGAGTGTTTCGACTTTTCACTAGTAGTACGAGGGGTCTTGGATTTAGGCTCGGAACAAGTGTCATTATGAACATCACTTTCGTTGGATGTGAGACTTCTTTGTCCTCGTTTCCACCTTTTAGAGTGATATTTCCTTGTATTGCTAGCATTCGGCTACCCAAAAGATTGATATTTTCCTCTTTCACTAGCACAGTGTCATCGTCATCACGGAGATCAGCATCACTATCTTCACCTTCATCTGGGGGTACTAATGCTACATCTATTCCTACGGTGTCTTCATCTTCTGAGGCTGGAAGCGTATGTAGATTTGCAACTGCGTCTTGAATATTTTTAAATCTTCTGAAAAAGAGAACACAACCATGAAACAATTAGGTTCGTAAATTTTATTTTTAAAGTGTTAATACACATCAAATGAAAGTGTTTACAAATTTCCCGAACATAAGCTGTAAAAACACAATAAGTAAAGACTTATGGAAACAGTCATTCTGAGCGCCAGTAATGGGGGTCTGGGCAGTGCTCATTCAAGTGGGCGCTTACTTTTATAAAAATTTTTTTTGCTTTAAAGATTGATGGATATTAACGAAAAATTTACAGAAGCTTACTGAATCTATAACAAATTAAGCATCGGATACGTTATTCACAATTCAGTATGAAAAGGGCTTTATAACAAAGCAACGTACCTTGCTCCGGACCTGTTGATCATACGAAACACAAAACCAGCTCATACGGAGGCATAGAAGGCAATTAAGACAATATCTTCACGGCTCCTATTGAAGAAGAACTAATTTTCTTTCATCTAAAACAAAGAAAACGTCATTCGAGCAATTCCTGTTCACGTAATAACTGAATTAAAACACCATATTTTACGCCCATCTCAGTGGGTATGGCGCTTTCATGGGTTCAGATACTTTGTATGAGTTTCAGAAGTTTTTTAGATGCGTTCATGAATTATGACAAATGACGGAATAATATGATATATGTATTAAAAGAAATTAACTTATGTGTAGAAATATTAAATACACATAGAAAAAAATAAATGTGCATGTTGTGCTAAATGTGCACTGACATTGAACTCGTTAGAAATAAACAAGCCTGCGAAGGAAGTTTTGCAGCACGTCGTGTCCAACTGCACCACGCAATTTCCTGGGCCACCCATAACCTTATCTGTTCACGATGTAGCTGCATGTTAGCGTAGACGATCATATATGATTGCAAACATGCAATGTCTGGGCAAATATCGATTGGGTAAACGCTTTTGAAACAACCTAGTAGCACCTCTTGCATCGCCATTGGCTGCGTATCAATCATTTCTTCATTTGACAAACGTGCGATGACGTCAACACAATGTTACAGCGTGAACTGATTCATAAATGTCGGTTTTTAACGCTGACATGGATATATTCATGAAGTCATACGAATTTCCCGCGTTGTGATGCTCGGTAAGTAGAAATCATAAGTGCTATGTTAATGAGCCTCAGTAAGTTATTGTCCCCAGGGAGACAGAGGTGGACCTGTGGTGTTCGGCTTCCCCCACGCCCCGGTGCTGATCGGGATCGTGTCCGGCAACGTACGCAGCTGCGCATCCGAACGCGTGTGAGTTCCTTCTCAAGAGATTGTAACTCGTAGAATACGCACTAGCTTCAGCGACTCTTCAAATTCATGTAATCCTTCAAGTTTAAAATGTAATTTTTCGTTGCAACGTCATTATTAACATTTTATTTGGGTTGTAAGGTTGTTTTGTAAGTTCTGAAATACAAAAAACTTTTTGAACAATGATATAGCCGTTGGTAAATGAACGGTGAAGAAGATTAGACTAATTAAAATCTTACCACTGTTCATTTCCAAAATCTTTCAGTGAAAATTTGTTTCGAATTTATTCGGCAAGTATTAGGTATTAGAATAAAAAGAAGAACCGGAGCAAAAACGAACATTAAATACATTGCAAACGTTTCAGAATTATAAAAATTTCACCAGCGGTGCTGAAACCGGAGAAAAAAGAAAATTGGCTTAAGATCTTACTAAAACACACATAAATTTCACAAAATTCTGTGAACTACAACGAACCATAATTTTTCATACACAAACAGTTACACACTCCTAATTTACACAAGCACACGCTAATATAGATACACCCAGTGAACACACACTTTTCATAAGCAGACACATACCACACACAGACACAGACACACACACACAGAGGCACATGTTAAAATTAGGTTAGGGTAATTACACCTGTGACACTAACAATATATGTATTTTCTGTAATACACAGTGAGACAGGCAAGGCAACCGCTTTGTTTACATCGTTACGGCAAGAGGTGGAATAGGAGTTGGACATGGAACAGAACCATGAGCTCAGTTCTGAGAGCAGGGTGCTCTCTAAACACGTTCTAACACAAGGGTGCTGTAACATTATTAGCATAATGCACATATACATTCAAGGTGCCACAATCAAGACTTCAACAGCACACACACAGGCGCACACACACACACACATACACACACACACCCACACACACAGACAGACATAAACCAACAGACACACACAAACAGACAGACGGATACAGACAGATAGACACGAGCACAGACAGATAGACACGAGCACAGACAGACAGACAGACAAAGACACAAACAGACAGACACAGACAGACACAGACAGACAGACACAGACAGACAGACAGACACACAGACACAGACAGACAGACACAGACACGACACAAACAGACAGACACAGACAGACAGACACAGACAGACAGACACAGACACGACACAAACAGACAGATACAGACAGACACAAACACAGAAAAGCAGACTGGGACAGACAGATACAGACAGACACAGACAAACAGACACAAACAAACACAGACAAACAGAAACAGGCACAGAACGACAGAGACAGACAGACAGAGACAGACAGACAGACAGACGGACAGACAGAGACAAACTGACAGACAAACAGATACAGACAAACAGAGACAGACAGAGACAGACAGACAGACAGAGACAGACAGACAGAGACGACAGACAGAGACGGACAGACAGAGACGAACAGACAGAGACAGACAGACAAACAGAGACAGACAGACAGAGACACACACAGATAAACAGACAGATACAGGCAGACAGAGAGAGACACGCAAAATTAGGTCAGTATGAGGGGCAATTGATAACTTAACGACACTAATGTCTTTGTTGAGGTTAGGTTTATAGGTGAATCTGAAAAGGGACTCTAAAGTTTTAAGGTCATGCTCACTGTTGGCTCTGCATAAATTTGAAAATTTAGTACTTATAAATGAATGGTTTAAATTCTCACAGTGATCTTTAATTGCCGATTAGGGTGGAAGAGTTAGTGCGCGACCGGTCTAATGAGATATTCCTGAGTGTTGGCTAGGTCTGATGTATTGTTGGAGTTAGGTACTACCAACGTAAGACTGCATGCAACAGTCACACTTATAAAAATAGATGCGGCCACTCCAACCGCACTCATCCAATCCAAAGATAATTTTGTGGAATATAAACAGGGTGTTGTGTGATTCGATGCACGTATTTTAACCATATACATGCAGAAAAACGCTAAATAAAATGATTTTCTAAAATGTTAGTTAACTTCTTTTGAAATGTTTTTAACTTCTGAAAACTTCTTTTTTGAGAAATGACGAGCTAAAATAATTATAGATTTCCGTAGGAATAAGCTTACAATGCAGCCAACAAGTATAAGCTAACTTCTTGGGTAGGCTGTTGGCGCGCTTTTGCCTATTCCTTCGGGAATCTAAAATTATTTCAGGTCGTCATTTCTCGATAAAGGAGCTTTCAGGTTGTGGTCGCTCCTGAAAATCGTTTCATTTAGCGTTTTTCTGTATATGGTTATGTATCGAATTACACAACACCCTGCATATGTTTATTTATTCAGATCTTAAGTAAAATTTTCTTTTTCTCCTGTTTCAGCACTGATGGTGGAATTTTAATAATTCCGAAAAGTTTGCAGTAAATGTAATGTTCGTTTTTACTCTGGTTCTAATTTTTATTCTACGAGTAAGATTCTCGACGGATCGCCCTATTGGAAGTACAGTATTTAATATTCGTATATAAATACCAACCAAAAAATTGGAAACATTTAGTTGTAAAATGATTGCCCTCTGGTTGTTGAGGAAGAAGCCCTCGGGTGTGCCTTGCGCATCACCATTTGTTAATAGCTGGTTAAAAATCTATTAAAATGAATGAAGTATTCATTTTTTCGTGTAGTAACACACGTACAAACTTTTATTTTTTGTACATGTTTATGTGTTAGGGTACCAAAAAAAATTGCGTGATTACCAATTTAACCTTGTAGTAGAATTACCAATGATTTTCATTGATCATAGTGTATTCTAAAAAACACTAGAAATTAACATACGCAACAATGAAACATCAATCTGGCTATGAATCTACGTTTCATTCCCATTTCCCTATATTTTGTTGCAAATTTTGTCAAGGTGTTTTGTATATATTGTCTGATTCTCTTTTTGCTTTTGATTGACAGTTCTTAGTATTGTGACAGTAAAGTTAACTCTGTATTTTTTCAGCCTGATGATGGTTTTCGTACGTCGAAACGATGTTTTTTATAAATAGACAGTGATATCGAATTTTATAGTGAGTGTTTTAGTAAAGAGGATAAGTAATTTTCTTCGTCTTTTACCGCGTGATGAATGGAAAAATTTTGCAAGGTCGAGAAATTGGAAAATAAATTAGGGTTTAATGATGATTGCCATGAACGTTGTATTAATGCTGGATTTCACTGCAGGCGCGTGTGCGTAGCGAAAACTTGCTTACTGTCGTGAAAAATTAAATCGTTCAAGCTCTTATAGTACGGGGTCTAAACTATGGAGCTGGGAACCGATTTTGTTTCTATGGGAAAAAATCGCCCTCAAAATTTTCAGTTGCTTGCATTGGGTAAATTTAATCGTAAAAAAGTGTTTTGTGTCCGACCTGTCGCGACACATATTTAGCTCTGTCATATTTGCAGTCATCAGTACGCACCTATTATGATTTCTTCCAGCCAATTTTGGTTTTAATGCTACACTGAACCATCACTGACGAAATAATCTACCATCACTTTCGTATAGCCATTTTACTTTTCATAGCGTCTTTCAACCAATTATTTCCCTTAATGTACAAGGAACTATCTTCAGCTATTTGCCTTTCTTTTTGTGCCTGAATAGGTGTCATCTTACTGTCATTAGGGCTGAACAATATTTTACCGTAATATTTATGCAAGCATTTAAAATATATTCTACGTACATAAAGCTCTTGATACAAACAAAAATGATTCGTTGGACTTAATATTTTGACCTTAATGCGACAATGTCCGAGAACAATTCCATTGTAATGCGGCTTTCATCATTTATGTGTCGCACTCATTTTGCAGAGTAAATTTCCCTGTATCTGGGAAGTATCCCGACGTTGCGGTGCGCATCACTGAAGTGATGGACTTTATCTACGGGGCGACTGCGCAGCTTGAATTCGACGTTGCCCAGCTGGCGCAGTCGTCTCTTGCGGCCTTGCTGGGGGCGCTGGGCTAGCATGCCGCCCTCAGCACTGGCACTCCCTGACACGGTATCCTGATGTCTGCGCTCGCACCACTCAGCAGCAGAGACCAAAGTTGTGCAGCTAGTACTTCCAAGATTTACATTTACGATTTTTTTTGTACCTTAAATGCATGCTTAAAGTCGATATGTACTACTTGAAATTATCAAATTGCTAACACTTGGGGTTTTAATACATGTCAAGATCGTACAGATTATTAGTACTTTGGTTAACCATGGCCTTTGATCATCGATATACTTCATAGAAAGGTGTGTTCACATAAATGCAGCACCAACAAAATAAGTGAACGGTCAAAATTTTTGAACCATTTTCTGAAATTTATTAGAGTTGTGACACAGACTATGGCCGAAACAAACATAATTATTTACTAATTGCATAAATATTTCATGAGAAATAGTACGGGGTTCAAAAGTTATTTTAGAAAAATAGATGATATCAAAATTTGTTATGCGCAAAAGAAGAGCACGATTGTAAAAACTATATGTTAAAAAAAAATTGATCAGAAATATGAAATTAATTGGGATGAACAACTTTAAAAATAATCACTCCGAAGTATGGAATCCGTCGTTTTTATCACTTCGTACAACTACTACTGCAAGATCAATTGAAGTTGGTAAAGATCAGGTTAGTAAATTCTTCCTTTCAACTCAATCATGACCTGTACTCAAGTAAAGTTGCAGGAGGACATTTGGGGACTTTTTCTGAGCAGATTTTGCTAGACGATATCGATCAGATGAAGAAATAGGTATTGTGAAAACCGGTTCGTCTGATCTCCTCCTGACACGGAGATGCTCCAAATGATTGGATGACATGTTGCTCGACACGGTAATGACACACTTTAGCAATTCCTAGTCTATTTATGCGAACTTACGGATCCACTCTTTTCTGCGAAAACAAAGCCCAATCCATAGGTTTCTCTCCTCCAAACATTGCAGGATTTTTAAATACGTAGTTATTTCTTTTTTTAGCAATTTTCAAATAAACTGTCTGCCATCAGAATCGACTAAATTGAACATACTTTCACTGCTGAAAGGAACCCTGTTCTAATCCTCACCACTTCAAATAATATGATCCACAGCAAAAGCGTTCTCGCATATGTGAGGCTGAATTTCCAAGCATTTTACATCGTAGCCACGGTAATGCCGTCCGGGGAAGTTTCAGCGGAAAGGTGTTCTTTGTTCTTGGCCATTTCCAAAAAAAAACACCGCATCAGCAAGCTTTGCATGGTTGCCAGACGTAGTGTCGCCTTAAATTTTAGTTGATAAAAGGTGAAACTTGGTTTTGGCGGGAAAATAACACGTAAGGAAGCCAAGTCGGCAAGTGAACTTTTACTGCCGGCTGTCCCACTTCGACAACGCCACATTTTTTTAAATTCGGCCTAGGTTCATCTTCTTGATCAAGTGCTTGGTTGTTGCATTTAGAGACGGTCTTCGTCAAGAATTATAATTGCGCCATTAGATTTTTAAATTTTTGAGATACCTTATTCTTTCCTCTTCACAAATTAGATGAGTACACTTCAGGGGCATTTCCTCCCACCTACTTAATGCTGGATGAAGTTTAACAACCTCTGTAAAGCACTAAGATAAAAATAATTCTAAAATCTCTCCTCATTATAGCTTCGAGTGATTTAAGTCAGATTGAGTGGTTGAGCTATGTTCTGAAATGAAAAACAATTACTTAGACGTTTTATTTAATGAATTACATATGAGGCTTTTAATTTTACTTCGATACAGCCATAATTGGCTGTTATTAAATGGGAAGTGTTTCTTAAAGTGAAATGAACCCCAAAATCTGGCACCTGAAGTGCAGCGTCTCGTCCTCACACGGAGGAATATGATGCATGTTTTATCACAATTTAATCCAGCAATCTTAATCATCATAGATTCTTAGCTAAATGAAGCCCTTAATTTTTTGAAGGAAATAATTTAATACGCAAAGTTCAGTTTAGTAAATTGCACGTCAATGCGTAAGTGTAAGATTGTCGTGTCACGCTAATCAGCGCCGCGAAAGGTACTAAACCTGTTGAATTATAATTTATTTCGACATTTTAAATAGAATTCATAGATGTTTGACGCAATAAAGTTAATGCACATGAACAAAATATAATTCAATGAATACAGCTCGAGTTAAATGACAATGCCTTGTTACCAAATATCATAAGTTACCCTTATTGTATGACCACTTGTAGATTTTTATTTTTGTCCAGATAAATATAATGCCCAACCTTATCTGTTTAATTCAGTGCACCTCAAGCATATCAGCAATAAAAACTTACTAGTTTCTCCAGCGGTAATAATAAGAATTATGATTAGTTTAGACTATTAGTTAGTTTAAGCCTCCCTATCCGCCACAAAGGCGATCCAAAGAGAGGAAGGAGAGAGGCACCATTTAGTCGGGAGTTAAAGGGAACGTGGAATCTATGCAGAAAAGGCATAGAAACAGTATGGTGAGACCGAAGATTGTGAAGCAAGATTAAAGTTGAAGACGAAAGTAGTAGGTACTGAAAAACAGGACAGCAGTGAACCGAAAAAAGACGGTCCTTTAACATAACAAAAACATTTTATTTCAACACAGAGACCTACCTAACTCTCAGCTCGGGCCCCCACGTTTTTCCCCTGGGAGCGCTAATTTCCCTAGATGCAATAGTTGTATTCCCATGCGAAGACATGGATTGTGATTTGTTCTGCAATTCCATAGCTAAAGCTTCGAGCAAAAGCAACTGAATTAATGTGCTACCAGTGCTTCATAAATGTGGAAAAACTTAGAGCTAAATTCTTTGTCTCCTGTTGAACAATTCGTTGAAAGCGTCTCCGTCACTCATGACCTACAAATGCCAACAATTATTAAGCGTTGAACAACACTATGATGAGCACTGCAGTTTACGCTTGTGATGATTAACAAAGAAGGCTTAGAATAAAACCCCTTTTCACATTGTGAGCGAATCTATGGCTGAAGTCTTGACTCCTGACATTTAGATAGCATTCAGTTTCTGTCACGGTCTGAAATAAATTCATAAAATGCTTTCAGAATGCACACATTCGCTTTTGTTATTACGAGAAATCGCAGGTCAAAGGATTCTTAAAGAATATGAATGTGAACCTGAAATAACGAAATGCAATGAAGCAAGCGTTGGGACAATGATACACTTTAATAACGTGTTAGATCTCAGGAAGTTAGTTTTAGGAAAAAAAAATATTGCGGAGCAAGTTACTGGTACGCGCCCTTTCAAAACTAAAGCAGATATTTTCATTCATTTTGCTTGAAATTTTAAAAATATTTTCGGCTGCGGCTATTATTCCAACTTTGTTAAAGGTCAAGTGGAAATGTGCAATGTGAAACAGGAATTGTAATTTACAGACGATTTTCATGGAAATCTCAGTTTTTAAATTAACTCACAGCAAGCTTTGAACATACAACTAATTCTTACAGAATGTAAATCAACTTTCTCATCACAAGCGAGGCACAGCCTAAATTTGTGATTGAACTTTCCCCTTCCCCGCAATATATGCTATCCGCGTTTCACATAGCGACGATTCAGAACGATTTTTTTAGTTCGATGTTATACTACCATGGATGCGAATTTCAAGATCATGGATAACATGCATGACAGTTTATGCATGTGGAAAAATTCAAATTTTATTCTGTAGAGCCGTATACAGAGTGAAAGGCACTTTTTTGAGTAAACGTACGGTTGAGACTTAAAATAAACAACGTTTTAGTGAATAACCATGTGATCGAAAATTCTTTGTTAGAGAGTTACAAGGACCTGAAATTTGAAACCTATTGGAGCGGTACTCATACTTTGAGGGAGGCTGAAAATCTAATTTAGAAGTTAGGAAAGCATTTTCATTTCAAACGCAAGAAACTGATTTCCAAATTAGGTAAAGTTTACATGAAAGCAGCTTTATTTCCAATAAAGTACAAACATGAAATGTTGATACATTGGTTTTTAAAACACCTTAACATTAACATCCTGAACTGATAATAACACATTGGTATCGTAATACCCTTGAAAAATGTTGGAACAAAAATAATTGACAGAAAAACACAACAAAAAAGAGTTCCCTTCGTTGCGTAAGTTGATTTTGACAGTGAATTTAAATATAAGTAAATAAGAGAACACAATCCTCGTAACGCTTAGTTGAAAAATGCAAAAGTTTGTGCGCACTTATATTGAAACAAAAGCGAAAATTGCATTCAAAAACATTAACTTAGAAAAAACAAAAACAGTTTATTTCCAAAAGAGATGGTACAAAACATCATTGGTTTTCTAAAATATCTTAGAGTAAGGAAAATACACTTACATGATACTCACACATGAAAATTGTAATACTACCCATGTCACTAGTCGAAAAAAATGTTTGAGGGCAATGGATCCCTCGTGTTGCTAAATCTAGATTTGATGATATATGTAACTACAATTATAAAAGAAAACACCATTTCCGTCATTGTGTATGGTTGAGAATACTCTTTTTGGTGCACACTTGCAGTGAAAAACGAGCTCAGTGATTTGCGGTGTAAGTAATTTGTTGATAGTAAAACATGTGAATCAAATTAATCCTGCGTCTAAGGCAGCGAGGTTGACATTCAGAACTATATTTTTATTCCTACGTATAGACTAGTATTCCAATCAAGGGACTCGGAGAAAATGCCCTTTATCACGCAACGAAATTATGATATATCCATGCTAATAATATTGCCACAAAACAGTCTACATGAGTCAGAAACATGAAAATGATTATTCTACAACGGCTACCAAGAAATGTACAACATAATTGGAGTGATTCGTGAAAGTGACCACCAAGATAGGGTTGTCATAAAATTATCAAAAGCGTATAATGATTTGCATCACACAAGACTAACAAGAACATTTCAGGGCGTGAATAATAGAAGAACACATTAATGTTCTATAAAGTTACCAAATTAGAAAATGTTACGTTATTTCGCAACATGATGCAAATATCTTTAATTGAGAAACATAAATAGGTGCCACGACGGCGTAGTTTAATGCTTGTGCAAAAACGGAGAGAAAAAGCATGAAAATGTATCCATATATATATAGTTGCTCAATTGAAATTGAATAGTGTTTGTTAATTCATGGAAGCAATAAAGATAAGAACTTTTTTGGGTGAAAACACTTATGACAGTTTGCACGTACATTGACGTATCAGCTTAGGATTTCATGAAATCAGGGAATAATATTATAGTTGCTTGTTGTGGTAGAAATTCAAAAATATAATTTCGAGCGAGCATGGACAAAAAAAATACATCTATGAAAAATTACACTTAGTTGATTGCTTAAGTGAGCACGCTATAACCCAAACACCAATTGAGTTTACAAGACAAATGCAAGTCGATTGATAAGAGATTTTGCAAGAACTGTTGTGGGTAAATGTATGAATGTACAAACACAAACAAATTTACGCATACATATATACACACACACATGCTCTCAGATATCAGGATACTATCACGAAAATTATGAAAATTACAAGATTTGTTTTTCTAATTAAAATAATTTGACAAAACGGGCGTTAGTTGATGAGCGTCTTATTCGAACATATAGGGGTGATCACACAACAAATTTTATTTTTTGCGAATGTTTTAAAGTTAGAAAGTGAAAATGACGAGTTAGGTGTTACAAGTTGCGAGAGAGAAAGGGCGGTATTTATAGTTCACATGCTAGTTGCTAGTCCAGTGCACTCAGATATTTGTGCGTACGCATACATATACACACACATGCACACGGATACCAGTATACAAGCATGAATGATATGAAAAGTGCAAGTTTTGTTTTTCGAATAAAAAAATCATTTTTAACATACCGGTCATTAGTTGATAAGCATCTTAGTGAAACATATATGGGTGATCACGCAACAAATTCATACTTTACTGTGAGTGCTTTACAATAATAAAGAGAGATGAGATGTTAGGTGATGTTGCAAGTTGAGAGTGAACAAAAAAGTAGTTTTTCTCGTCCAAAATCTAATTACCCGTTTAGTGCACAAATATATGTATTGCATATGTGCATACATATACGCACACACATGCACACACACAGTATTTATAGTTCATATGCTAGATGCTAGTCCAGTGCACACAGGTACATGCGCATGCATATATGCACACATGCACCCAAATACACACACACACATATACAAGTAAGCATGTTTGCAAATCCCAAAGTATAGAAGATCAAATCATAATACCTACGCATACTTCAAAACCATCGTGTAATGTGTTGAATTATAAAACAACAAGCAAGGGAGATTGTTCAGCGATGGAGATATTGAGCAAATGAGATTCGTAAATACTTATTCTATGTTCTGTAACTAAAAATTATTGTTGAGACGCAAGATAACGAGCTATTTTGGTTTTAAATTCTCTCAGTCTTTGAGGGATTTTGATACTCAGGGGAAGTTTGTTCCACAGTAAGGCGCATGATATTGACAGAGCCTTTTGTCCCGTATGAGATGAACGATAGTCAACAAAGACATTATTGTTTCTGTTCGGCTTTATGTTGGCTACAGTGGGGGGATGGAAACGCACTATCTCAGCATTGCTCTGAGGAAATTACGAGGAGAATACGTATCGGACCCTCCGCATGAGGAGCACTCCTTGAATAGGAATCCAGCCAAGCTTATTAAGGAGAGGGGTTACGTGATCACTTCTTTTGAAATTACCGTTGCATACCACATTGGATGCGAAATTCATGCACTTTTGTAAATCCCTTTGAAGGTATTGAGGTAAGTCTTCCCATACTAGGCTGCAGTAGTCAATGCGCGGTAACATCAGGGGTTGAATGGCCAATAATCTGGATTTTTCGTCTAGCATACTCTTTATGCGATGAAAAACATTAAAGTTCCGTAAATTTAGTTGCAAGTTCTCTCAACGTGAGATTTGAAGGACATGTTTCTATCCAACCAGATACCTAGATTTTTAACTTTTTCTGATGTATTAACTTTATCAGTTCCTACTGCAAAAGTAAGATCTGAATTTTTTATATTGAACATGAGATGTTCAACATTATGCCCATCTGTAACACCGGTACAACAATTGCAGGACGCGATCGAAGTAAAACTAGGAATTTCACAAATCCTTGCGGAAGCTTCTACAATTCTACTGATGTGGTCTTCTTCGAAACGAAAAGGTATTTCGTACACCAAACTTTTCAAATATCCCGTGAAGTTGAAATCTAGGAACGTAATATCAGAAGACCTTGATGGTCATGTGATGGGGCTTCCACGGCCTCTATTAGAGCTTCTAATACAAATACCTAATCCAATTTTAAAAATTGTTTCATGTCGACATAATAATTAAGGCTGTTTTTCTGTTTATTGTGTTCATAATTAAAATGCTTGCCTAACTTCTACGATAAATTTCATTGCCCTGTCTCTACGAAGGTGTGAATTTTTCTTTAAAACGTTCCAAATTTCAAGTCTTAGTAACTCTTTAACGAAGCATTTTCAACCAGACTGTTATTGAGGAAAATGTATTTATTTCAACGGTCTCAACCTTAGGTTAGTTTTTGTTCAAGAAAGTGTTGGTCACCCCGTAGGTAGCACTACATCCAACCTCTGTGCGAATGTATTAGCACACAATTATACTCCTCGAAAGTTTAAATGTTTTCGTTTGAGTAAGCATATATGAGGATTTAGTAACACGTTGACCGCGATGGGTTAAACTGAAAATCAATATTTTTTTTACTCAAATTGAAAGTCAATTGTAGTGAGTAACTCAGTATTGGCACAGACTGCTCCCTTTACATTTACATCATTTGTTTAAGGATTACTGTTAGCATTTGAGAATGCAACATTTCTTCATCTAGACCCATACTGGTGTTGAGACTTGCCTCGTCTTTCGTTCACTGGGAGAGTTCACGTCTTGGTAAGGGTGGGGTGATGAACAAGGAAGGAACACGTTAAATAGCAATTATTATTCTAATTGAGTAACACTCTGAATTATAAAATTGAAAGTACTTTCGTTTATACCAGAGTCATTTCCTCTTATTTCCGTGAGACTAAAAGGAATATCTTTCAGAACTAATATTACGAATAACAATGAACAAGGTCGTCAGAGTAAGGGTGCTTACACACCAAAAGACTGAAAGCAAGAAAGCAAGCGAGAGAGAAAGATGTCAGGCGAGATCTATCACACACCAAAAGACAGCTAGTTTATTCCTGAATGTGATAGAGAAAGGTCCTCAACAGCAACAAGCTGTACAAGCATGTATTTGTAACGTTGAGTTTCATTTTTACTTGATCCCATTGCTTTGAAACATGCAATCTGTCACTGTGCTTTGGATCTTTTGAGTTACAAAGGCACAGTACAGCGCAAACTTTTCGGATATAAGGAGTTCAGTCTATGCTGGAGGAATTGAGCAGCACAACTCTTTTGTCGACATCTCACCACGCACTGCCAGAGGCTTCCAGCTTCAGCTCTCAAGCGTCAAACCATCTTCGAGTCGCTTTCTGGCTTCAGCCAATCTTCAGTTTTGCTCAATCGCTCGCTTGCTTGCAGTGTGTGCACTCCCATGAGAATCCATGTTTATAAATTCAAGCTCGCTTGTTCTCGCTTCATATTTTTTGGTGTGTAGGCACCCTAAGAAAGAGTCCCGAGAGACCAATGTGGATCAGCAGCTAGAGGATCACAGGCACAGATCAGTAGCGCAGCCAGGAGGGGGCCACGGGAGTCATGCCCCCCGCCCCCCCCCCTCGCGAAATGTTGAGCTTGGGACCAGTTTCAGTCTCCGTTTTAAGTAAAAGAATAATAAGATTGCTGACAATTAATGTCTGCCCCCGACCCCCGTCCCTAATTGGAGGGTAAATATCTTGGTTATCTTACACGGCTAATATTTTGATAGGAAATCTTGAAAAAAACTACCACGGGGGCAAGGAAAGAGATGATGAACACTCTGGACGTATACTGAAAGTCATCAGTACAATTTTGACCGACAGTTTAACGAGCAATATAATGGCCAGAGCCCCAGCAAATATCCCCGCATCGCAGAGGTAACCGACAGAGTGACGTCGGCAGCGCAGCTCAACGACTAGCCCATGGGCGTCCACAAGGAGGAAGATCACGGGCTGTGAACAAATACTAAGATTAGGTTTGTTCGGTGCGGTAAAACGAAGTTATACGAAAGTACACTAAAAGCAAATAGTAAGCTTTCCCTTATACACCTTCGGAAGTAGATAGCTCCTAGTTAGGAAATAGCATTCAAGGAAATAGCATTCAAGGAAATAGCATTCAAGGAAATAGCGTTCGAGGAAATAGCGTTCGAGGAAATAGCGTTCAAGGAAATAGCATTCAAGGAAATAGCGTTCAAGGAAATAGCATTAAAGGAAATAGCATTAAAGGAAATAGCATTAAAGGAAATAGCATTCAAGGAAATAGCATTCAAGGAAATAGCATTCAAGGAAATAGCATTCAAGGAAATAGCATTCAAGGAAATAGCATTCAAGGAAATAGCATTCAAGGAAATAGCATTCAAGGAAATAGCATTCAAGAAAATAGCATTCAAGGAAATAGCATTCAGAGATCAGCAATAGAAAAGTAACATATAGGATGGCTAAGTAGCATATAGGATGGCTAAGTAGCATACATCGCTCATAGTGTGCTTAAGTGGGCGAGAACCCTTCGTGATCTTCTCATTTATTTATTAGGCCAGAGTGATGGAGCTTCTACTTTGTTAAGTAGTTAAGAATTACTGAACAGGTTGACTGGACATAGCGCTATCAATCACTGCAACCCAACATAACAGAAATCCGGTCCTTGGGTCTCCGTAGTGGCGAGAAGGTAGTCCTGTGTCAGGTCTTCATCGCTTGCGGGAAACGACCGCTCCCCCGAAGTGTCGCCGTCCTGTTTCCATCTGCCCACGGGCCGGCTGCTCTTCTAGCAGACCATCTCTACGTTGCTGGACTTCATCGACGAACACATGCTCTCACAGGTCACGGCGATAGTTACAAAGTTGGTGCACTGTGAAAACAAGCTGAACGGCGTAATTTAGTATTGATGAGGTAATTGGTGGGTGACAGACTGATGCTCATGTGTGAAGTATCTCCGGAGTTCAGAACATTTTTTATTCTTTAGGGCCCCGTTGCAGTGGCCAGGGCTGCTCTTTGAGCCTCGGGTGTTAGCAAAATAATAGCGCTATGAATTATAAATGTAAGTAATTCTTTCAAACCAAGAAAAATCACAAAAGATTCTCATTTCCAGCACACATTCGTCCTAAAAATGTTTTTCATTCTAAAATAGGGGAAATTTCTCTACAGGAAATGAGATTCAAGATTTATTTTGAATACTTTGTAAGAATGACTTTCACGGATCTCCGCAGGGATTGAGTTCCAGGTTTTGGTTCCAATGAAGAGGATACTGTGTTGTGACCGTGCTTTCGAATAATAAGGAAGCATGAAGTTACTTCTATTTCGGGTTAAATGGTCATGATGAACAGTTTGTGCTGTTTGTTTGAGGCTATTGTCGCCATCATTTGTCAATGTTTTACAAATGAAATTACATATGGAGAGTGTGTATAGATCCGTAAGTTTAAGTATTTGTAAACTTTTAAATGAATCATTTTTGTGAGCATTATATTTTAGATTCTTTACCACTCTGATGGCTCTTTTTTGCAGAGGAAAAAGTATATTGGTTTTAATTTTTTCAGTTCCGTGCCATGCTTCTATTCCGTACTGCAAGTATGGTGAAATGAGCGTTCGGGAAAGTATTTGCAAGGCTTTTTCAGGCAGGAAAATTTTCTTTTTATCGAGGATTCCGACGGATTTAGATAACTTAGTACTAATATGAAAGATGTTCTCTTTGAAGGTCAGATGTTTATCTATTATGATGCCAAGGAACTTGCATGAGTTAGTTTCTTCGATTTCACCTATACTGTAGTGTGGCGTTATTACTTTACTGTAATAAAGCCGCAGTTTGGATCTTGCAAGATGGGATCTTGTATTATTTTGACACACAACACGTCTGCCTCGTTCAGGAGATATTGGGTCATAATATTACCCTTATTTCGTACATCCTGTATTAAGTCATAGTGGTGTCTACCAGTTGCTTGCTGTCTATTTTTTGAAGATTTCTTTAGAACGAAAAAATTTTCTTGTCTGAAATGAAAATGTGTAATCTTTTTCTGTCTGGGAGCAAAGCAAAATAAAATCTACAGGCTGACACAATAGAAATATTGAGATTTATCATCAATGGCCCCCACCATTTTTTGCTGTTATCATTGGTCGATAACTTTGCAAAAGACGATCCGTCAAATCAATGCCTACCATTCACTAATTGGACAAATGCGAAAGATTAAGCTGTGTACAAAACTTAAATTTTACATTTTCGAAAACATGACGCCCAACTTTTCTCACTGGTTCGTGTGTGAAATGATTGCTAGCCATTTGAATAATCACAATGCTGTTGTCGTCCCACTTCTAGACAAATATTTTTTTACCGCAGCAGTAACCATAACTTCCTCGAGTCTTTTTTATTGCTCTATTCAAAATCATAGATTTTGACGGTCCATTCATTCTGTTTTCTCTAATTGTTCCTACACAAAAGGATCCATTATCAGCATGGAATTCTAATGGTTTCACACTTGTAAAAATTTTTCAATGTATCTCATAGGATATTTTATTTGATTCATCTCTCAAAACTTCTAATAAGTCTATGACAACAACCTACTGCCCAAAGATTACAGTCTGCAAGAATATTTCCCATCGTAGATGCTCAACTCCATGGAAATCCATCAGGCCCACATTTCATAACCGAACCTTATCGGTTCACCTTTGATGTACATCTTAGCACTTCGTTTTCCATAGCAAGGGACCATAGACCAGTCAGTGCTTAGTTTCTTATTAGTTATTACTCAGCGGCGCAATTATTCATTCATTGCTTCATAGAGATATGAAACTTAAGCCTCTTTGTCTCTTGCTTCAAAATTTTGGATATTCGCCACATGGAAAAGTTTGTTGGTCTTCAAAAACGTACCTCAGCTCCGAGGTCACCGTGGGCAAGTGGTCAGGAGCGCACGTCCTTTACGGGAAGGTGTCGAATCCTGGCTGTGAGGCCGGAGATTCTCCCCTTTGGGAAAAGGGAGAACTCAGCCACAATTCCTCGCTCTACCCAGGTGTCTGAAAAGAGTACCGGCTTGACCAGAGGTAACCGTCATTGCGTCCTGGTGTTAGTAATACGGCATTTGAAAAACCAGTGGGTCCAAGATGATATACTGTGTGGCCCAGCGAAGTGTGGACAAATAAAAGTCAGTATTTTTTCAGTTATGTAAAGTCCAATCAAAACAACTCATGTATCAAATAAAAGAGAAATGTATTGTTTTTAATAACATCTAAGAATTATTTAGCACATCCTCCTATCTCCTTGATAACCCGGCGGAAACGAGGGATCACCTGATCACACGTGGCACGCACAGTTTCGGCGTCAATTTCTGCCCAATGGAGGGCGCTGGGCGCGCTGATCAAAACCAGTCAGAAGGGCTTCCACTTTTTTCCACCCAGGGTTTTTCCACCCAGATCTTGGTTTTTTCGATCCGTCCTGGGTTTCTAGGTTTAATTTTTGAAATTTTGCTAAATCTGGGTTTTTTTGAAGTCAGAAAGTAAATTCATCCTTTTTTGGAGTAAATTGAATAATGCAGTTTATAATTTTTCTGTCTAAGCCATGTGAAAATGCATATTATATACAAAACAACGCCTAACGGCTGGGGTAGAAGGTATTTAATCTGTTTCTTGCCCTTAAAACGCGTAACGAACGAGTATCTTACGAACTTACGAGCCCGGCCAAGTCGGGGATGGGATAGGAGCAGTTCATGGTGAGCTTGTGTAAGTTGTGTTGCTTCGATTTGCTTGGCTTGTTGCAGTGAGGTGACGTGCATTTTGATCGTAAAACCGGTTGTGCATTCTTTTAAAGTGAATGCCTTAAAATTCATTATCGATATTTAATTTTACTATTGAAGAACATCATGAGCTGCATTTTTACGCAGACGAATCGTAAATAAAAACACCAAGGCGGCTACTCTCAAAGTCAACATTGCTAAAATTATTTATTGCTGCCAGATATTAAAAGGTAAACGTTTCGAGCACTAGGCTCAACATCAGTACAAGTTTGTCTGCAAAGGACAAAACCGAGATGAATAGATAAAAGTGTACTTGAAATAAACACAGAATTAAAGAAATACTACTGAAATCAAGAGGAAACTATGTAGAAAGGGTGGGCACTATTTTCATACAGAGGCGGCCTAAGTTTCAAAATGTATAAGGACTCTACAATTCTTAAATCATTTTGATGGCTGGCTGAAGCTAAAATGCTAAAATTACTGCACTGCACACTGGAGCTACACTGCTCACTATGGAGGCGTACCGAAGAGTGAGGGGGATGGGCGAGAATGATTTTCATATTTTAGCTGCACTAATATTCAAAATGGCTAGCCCTCCGAAAACGATGTCTAAGAAGTGGCATACGCAATTTCTCAAAGAAGAATGGATAATGGAAAGAATGGAAAACCTGTCATGGTTGGAAACCTAAACCGAAATTGGTAAGAGATGTCATCAACGGAGTATGCCACCAGCACAATGAAAAGAGCCTTGCACAACAGAAAAGTTGTCTTAATGTCGCTATTTGCCCTGCAGAAGAAAATTAAGAGGACGAACAGGAAAAAATTAGCATTACCATCATTGTTTATACTCATGTATGTTAACTTTAATTTTTTTCTTATTAAAATAACACTTCTAGGTTTTTTTTGACGAATCTGTTTTTTTTTTCACGTTCAATCTAGGTTTATCTGAAAATTTAGAGTGGGAGCCGGAGCCCTGCAGTCAGTGTGTGGCCCATGGCCCTCCACGGTGTGGTCAGCCGCTATGAAAGATGGGTTGTAGTCGACGAGCTTGTTTGAATATTGTTGCTGCATCGTATTCTACGTAATCTCTTTTTATTTGCATGAGTGAAATGTTCCTATATTCGTTTATTTTCATAAAAATATAATGGAATGCAGCCTCCTTATCTTCGCAGCATTTAGTCTGCCAAAGGCATTCATTGGCTTAGTACATTTCAATTAAGAGCAATGTAGTTTTTCGCGGCAGTGTTGCGTCAGCCAGAATTGATGAGCGAGAGGTAATACCTGCTGCGCACTGACCCATGGAGCAGTGCTGCCAACAGGCCTTCCACGCTCGTCAATTTTTGTACCCTAGGCTGGCGTGGATTTTACCCTAGAATGCTCCTTGATTACCCTAGGAAATGTAAATGATGGCAACATAGTAATTACTGTATGGTCTCCCATATTACAATTGGCTTTGCCCGTAATTAGGTCACATAGACAGCTTTTTTAAAGCATGTGGGGATTCATTAATTAATCAATGAATGATCTGAACGCCTTCATTATAAAAATGTGTATAAAACGACAGCCTTCCATTAAAATTACAAAAGATATTTCCAAATGTGGATCGATAAACAACTTAAACAAACTCACAAAGCACTGTGGTCTACAAAATTGATGTACAGGGTTACATAACTAGTGTTCACAATACATGAATAATAATTGTTACATAAATCGAACAGAAAACTTTGGACGAAAAATGCAGACCTATGTAATATTTCTTCCGCTCGCTGTATTGAGTCTTTTGACCAGTTGAAAGCAAATAAAAATGAATGAACTCAACGTTCGTTGTTGAGTATAGCCTTACAATATGTTCAACATAAGAAATAGCCTAACTTAATAGAAACAATTTTTAATCTCCAGGAAGCTATTCTACTCATATAAAAAAGAGTTCTGCGAATACATAGTACAAAACTATACAATCTACAAGATAATAAAAACGCTATCACGCTTTGCGCATTTTATATTTCTAAGGTATCGACATAACAGAAGGTTCTGCACACGTGGCATTACTTTTCACTTCATCAATTTCCTTAATTATGTTAGTATTAATTGGGAAATTAGATGCAGTAAAGCACTGCATGCATCAAACTACGCCCGGTTACATTCTTCTAAATGGTTCTTTGTGAAGTTTTGGTCAAAGTTAATTTGCTGAAGAAATGTTCAACGGAAGCGTTTGAAAACAGTAAGGCCAACAAATTTGAAGTTACAATTTTAAAATTTGGATTACATGACAGCCCACTGGCATTTTGACGGCTAAGCAGCGTTTCCCGGTAATTAACAGCCGACATATCTGGTGTCAATTGTTCATTCAAGTAATGTTTTCGACACTCTTCCTGAAGACATTTCTTGTTGACAAACGTTTTCATTTGAGGAATTTTATCTAACAAACACATAAACAAAGATTTTGGAGTCAGTGTTGAAGCATTACGCTGATTCAGACAGCGTACGCGGTCACGTATAGGAACCTCGGCGAAAAAACATTTTTTTGGATTTATGAAACCTCCTCCACTAAGAAGCATCTACAATTAGTAAAAAGAAGCTCTTTCTTTATTGAAGTAAAGACATCGTTATTACTAGGCTTGTGACAATATGCACTGCATATTATGCGCCATATGCACTAAAAAATTCAGCCTATATGCAGTTGTTATCTGCAATTGCCAAATGCATATGCATTTTTAAGATGCATATTATTGTTTCATGCATTTATTTTCGTGCATATACAATTGATTTCCTGCATATGCATTTAACTTTGTGCAAATGCATATAAATTAATTCGTGTGCATTTGAAGATTTTTTATTATTTTTATATAGAACGAGCACGAGCTTAGGTTGTGCGTTTGAATGATACCTACAGCTGAGAGAAGTACTATTGTAGGGATTAGAATGGTAAATGAAATGCATTTTTGTATATACTTTTATTGAAATATATAACCCCACCATCAAGACCAAGATCAAAAACTAAAACATGAACTGGAACACCACATACAATAACAAGAATAGAAAACACAAAAAGGAGTGAAGTACTCTTAATTCTTAAGATGAGGATTGCACTTAATCAAAACAGTTAATTTCAAATTCTCATAATTGAATTTTCTTCTGTTGTTTGCTAATATATTCTTGTATTGCGAGAATACTCTTTCAACGTCACAGGACACTAGCAGGGCGTGAAGGAAAGCTGTCATGTCTGATGGGCTCAGATGCTTAGTTGATTCGGTTGGGTTGTTCTTAGTCTTCTTAGACAAACTCCCTCTCAAGACAACATTTACATCTTTCATCAATGAGTAGCCTTCATTTTTAGATAACACTGAGACCAGTTTATCATAGAATCTCTTGTCGTATATTTTGCTCAAATTCCCTTCAATTTTCATCATCATGTCGACTGCTTCGGCTCTGGGTAAACCTTGTGATTCAAACTTCTCCATGCAGGACACAATTGGTGAAAATTTTGCATTAACAAATGTGAGAGTTGTTCTTAAATCGACTTGTTGTAAGAGCTCCTGACATTCACCAATGCATAATGCCTCGTCTTTATCGAACCATAGTACAACAGAATTGATTTCGTCAAAGTATTTCGAATAATACGTCGCCGCGCTGAGTCACGTGCCCCCACCTGGTTACCACCGGAGTTGGTGGAAGTGGTACATTTGCATGGAGTTTTTTGAATTTCTGTTCTCTCTGTGGTGCTTTGACGAAGATGCTCTTGGCAGATGATGTTAATCTGTTTACAGCTGGGTAACAGGTTCGAATTAACTCTGCAACTCTATGCAGAGCATGTGCTAAGCAGGTTACGTGGATCATCATGGGGAACAGGACAGCCATTCCCCGCATTGCCTTAACCATGTACGGTGCGGCATGAGTGCATGCAATAAGGATTTTCTCGTACGGAATCGGTCCAGGATATAAAACTCGCATAGAATCATTCACGAAAGCAGCAATTGTTGCATGGTTGATAGTAAACAAGACTGCGATTTTCGCTAAATAACATTTCTTGCGTTCTTGCCCTACACCCAGAACTACAAATACAAAGCAAGCTATGTAACGCTGATCAACATCGGTTGCTTCGTTCAATGAAATCAAAAATTTTTTGACCTGCGGCCTTTTTTTTGTATACTGCTTACTGTTGCTTTGTATAGATCTGCAACGTAATATTTCCTGAGAGTTGTTTGGTCGGGTATGTTTCTACCAGTGTACTTTTTTATCACGGACTTCACCTGTTTATTGCTTTAATTATTCAGAGGCGTGTCTGCTGTTATAAAGGCTCTTGTTAAATCTTCATGAAACCCTGATTTTTGACGTTTGGCTGGCTGGCGGCTGGTTGACTGTCATCTGATTGACCAGAGTGTTGCTGGCTGGAACCAGGTTGAGTGTTGGTTCCCTTACTGGGTTGATCAATATGTGACTCTGCAGTTACATCATTGTTCCTCAAACGCTCTTTGTTCCTGACATGTATCCTTGTTAGCAAATGTTGAGTCACAAGGGATCTCCTGGAGCTTGGTATCTGGAGTAAGGTTGTACTAGTTAGGATTATTGAATGGTTGAATGATAGATTGATCAGCTTCAATTCATAATCTCCCCACGACAACATTATTTAAACATTATTCATTAATGAGCATAATAATTATAAATGGGCACAATTAAGTCATTTTTAATCAAACTTAACTCTTTTCCACAAGGAATACAGAACAAATATTCATCAAGGGCTTCATAATCTTCGAATTCACGCGCCATGTCACGAAGGCGCTTATCTTTATCCACTTTAGGCATCGCACAAACTGCAATTCTTCAAACCTCTTAATAGGTATTATGCAGATTTTGCTTTATAAAGAGCCTTAGGGAAGTTTCGTTTCCACAATGCACAACGAAATATTGGATTTCAAACTTCCACGAGCTCCAATGATAGACGCTGTTTTCAAACTTGACATTACAGATCATACTTTTAGAATGAATTTCATTCTGCAATAAAGTTAATATTAAAGTAAAATCTTTCCAGTCTACATCTACCCCATGCAATTTATATTTACGAATAATTTATTGATTTTCATGCATGTATCTTTCCATGTGCACATAAATTATTTTAAATGTAATATCATTATGCACTTGCAAATAGTAAGATTTATTTGCATATGCATTTATTTATATGCATATGCATTTATTTATATGCATATGCATTTATTTATATGCATACGCATTTATTTATATGCATACATTTTCATATGCATATTTTTCATGCATATGCATAATATGCAATGTCACAACCCTAGTCATTACTGACGATTGCTGTCATTGTGATGCTGTGATCTGATGCGTCATTGCTCTCATTGTGATGACAGCAACTCTGACATCGTTTCAGTTGCGGTCATCACAATGTATATAGTCTCGAATGGCCGGTCGATTCGAATCGTCAGTTGTTCTATGGTCATTTTTAATTTTCGCGCTCAGTAGAGATCTAAAACCCGTAAGGCGTGTAGTGGTGTAATCTACTACATGCCTTACGGGTTGGGTTTTTAAATCGCTACTGAGGGCAAAAATTGAAAATTAGTATAGAATAACCGACGATTCTGAGCCGACGACCTTTCAAGACTTACCCTATCACCTACTAGCAAAAAATCATAAGTGAGTGTTGGATGGAATGGATTCAGCAAAGGGATGGTCGCATTCTTCTCCAAAGCCGCCCGCATAAAATCTGAACAAAAGCTCCTAATTAGGCTATACATTTCTGATCACAGATTGGAGATAATCGGAGAGTCAGATTGAAACAAGGGGTTAAATGCGTTCAATTTTCCAAAACTACTTTTTAAGAACTTCAAATAAGTACAGGTTAGCTTGTTGTTTAACGACAACTCAACAAAGTGAAGTGTGAGTGCATCCCACTGCTCCAGCAATCGTCGAACACAAGCTTGTAAAGAAACTGCATGCCGCACATTGCGAAAAGAGCCGCAACTGGTTCAGTACCGGTATGGAACATGTTAACTTTAGTAATTAGTGTTTGTACGAAACAAATATTGTATATGTACGAAACAAACAAACGAAACATATGTCGATACGTTCTATCTTTGAATTAAATGTCTTCTGCTCAATTAATTCTTATTTGGGTTATTCAACTGTAGTTATTGACAATCTTCTATGTTTTTTTCATGATTTTTATAAACTCAACTGATATATAGATTTTACACTAGTTTTTGCATTTTTTTCCTTTACCCTAGACTGCACCCTAGGAGGAGTCTGATTACCCTAGACTAGGGTAATTACCCTAGGAGTGGAAGCACTGGGCTTACGTGGGTCGCGCCCATGGTAGTATATACCGTGGTCGCCCCTCACGAATTAGATCAGAGCGAATAGAAAACTTCGTATATACACACACAAATATGAGCCTCGGTGGTGAGCCTCGTATACACATGTCGCGCCTCACGGCCGAAATGTCCCCTAGTGTAAACACCTCTTTAGGAAGCGAGAAGACGCAGACCCAGCTCCGTTCGCGGGCGGCACCTCGAGCGGTAGCTGACAGAGGGCGAGCAACACCGAGTCGCAATGAAGGGCTGGACAATTCGGAATTACAGCGCTTCAATATCTCTGGCACTCGCTCCACCCCTCAACTGCTATGAAAAGGAAAAATCAGAAAGTAAAGGGGAAACAACGATACGACAACTAACTAGTAGATCCCCTTAACGCAACGCAGAGGCTAGCTCGTTAGAAATTAGCTGAAACAGCAGGAACACGGCTGCAACAACGTCAGCACCAGCAGAAGCCTCCTCCAGAGTAGACTAAAAAATGTACAACTTTAGACCCCTATCAAACTATGAATCGGTTAGTGACAATATTCCACTATGAACCAACACCAATAATAATGACAAAACGATTACTAGAGCACCACAAACCTGGGTTTTTCAATGCACTCAGTGACGATACGTTGAGACGGAAGGTTAATTAAGGAAATTAGATGGAATCAGTAGGAGACAAGTGCTTCAAGAGGAAAAATAGTAAGGATAATAAAGAGATTCATATACTCGAGAGAGCAGGTAAAGTTCGCAGATCGTTCCGATCCAGGCTTCTTAGCCCATCAAGAAGACAAACGGCTTCTATAGAAATTGACGTCCCAAGGACTAGTTAATTACTAATACATTTAAGTTTCAATGTTAACTTCTTAAGATTAATTTACTTACCTAAAGTACCGTAGAAAACTTGACACGATAGTCTACAAAATAAATGAAATGAAATAAAAGCACAGGCACACAAAATCATTAATTGAGAAACAGCAGTCAGTAAGAGGGTAAAGGTTCTTAGCCTATACTGGGTCCAACGGTACTAGCTGCTTCCCCTGAGGAGATTAAAAAACAGGGATTGAACAAAGCCACATCACCGTAACATGGGCCGACACTGCCACACGCCACAAAACGTCCTTGTACCAACTTAAAAGGACCGATAAAATACACCGGTCAGGACATTACGCTCGGAAGCTTCTTAAGTCGACATCACGCCAATAGCAAGTGAAATCATATCAAGTCAATTGGTAATTATCGAAGCATTATCGTCTTGGAAGATGCAGTCACCTTCAGGAAACAGACACTAGCACATTAGATGCACCTGGTTGCCCAAAATGTTCAGGTAATCTTTGCTGTTGATCCTACCATGCAAGGCAACAATTGGACCAAGAGAACTCCACGATATGGCTGCCCAAACCATTACTGTCTCCTCCGTGCTTCCCCGTGGAAAGAAGACAGTCCGGGTTGAAAGTTTCTTTGGGCTGCCTCTACACCTCTACACGTTAACTCGCCCGGAAGCCAGAAAAAGAGTAAAACTGGACTCATCAGACAAAATTCCAAGCTTCCAGTGGATTTGGAGACCAGGTTTTGTGGTCCCGGCACCACATCATCCGCTTCTCAACGTTTCGAGAAGAAAGCAGAGGCTTCCTGGTGGCAGCTCTTCCATGGTATCTAGTTTTATGGCGCTCAGGACGAACGGTTATGGTATAAACTGAATTCCTTAGTTGCTGATTTAGCTCTGCACACCTTAGGCCCTCCGCACACGGGGCTACTCTATAGAAACTGATCACAGACGCAAATCACTAACCAGTTCGCATTGAGTCACTTCCTGTGTAATTGATAAGGATTCCGTACACGGAGCTACTGCTTACTAACTCGTTAGTGATGCGTTAGCTACCAGTTGCTGGGTGACTCGCATGTCCAGTCACTTCTGAGTCGAGTCTCTCAGTTTCTTGGTAACTCTTCTGTTGTATGAACGTTCTTCAGAATGAACGAACAAAAAGTGAACACAAAATTGGTCTAGGAAGTGAAAAAATACCCGTTTTTTAAACTATCAGGTTACTCCATGATGGATGAAACAGAAATTCCACGGAGTGAAGTTGGAAGAGCTCTAAATATGAATGGTAATAGATTTTTGTGTCGTACAACACAAATTATAATTTATTTAAATTTCTCCTAATTTCATTGAAGAATATACAGGGTGTCGTGTAATTCGACCTACATATTTCAACCATATACAGAAAAACGCTAAAAAAAACGAAAAAAAACGATGTTCACGTGTGGCATAAAACTGAATATTTAATCTTTTTTGAGAAGTAACGATCTAAAATAATTTTAGATTCTTCTTTTGGTATGCTACAGCGCGCGCCAAAGGCAGTTAGATTTTACTCATTGGCTGCATTGTAAGGCAATTCGTACGGGAAACCTTCTGGATAAACATTTCTTGAAAACGAAGGTGTTTTGAGGTTCTCGTCACTCATGAAAATTGTTTTATTTTACGTTTTTTGTATATGGTTGAAATGTGCGTATCGAATTACACAACACCCTGAATAAAATAATCTATGTATTTGATATACTATGTAGGTGGTATATATAATTTAATTTTGCATGAGTATACAATGAGAAGCTAATTTTATGTATATTTATTAATAGAGTATCCTCAAGTTGTAATTCTTTTGCAGCAACGAATAGTCGGCGGTTAAAATTTTTCTCCAAGTATGGATGAATCAAAAACAGTCTTCGTCTTCTATTTCTTCTCTGACGATAATGATTATATAGTTTCATATCTTCGCCACTTGAATCGCTAGAACAATGTTGCTGAATGATTGCATTGTGCGGTCCTACTTCCACGAACACCCAGAAGAGATTACGGATTTTAGTAGCCTCGTGTGCGGAACCTCATCACTAATGTGTTAGTAACTGGTTAATAACTTCAATCACTAAGTAGTTTAGTTTCATTAGAGTAGCCCCGTTTGCAGAGGGCCTTAATCGCCGTAGTTCGCTGGTTTTCCTCAAAATACGGTTTAATAGATTGCCATTCTATCAGAGAGCTTGAAAGACCGACCAAAATTGCTCAGATTGTTGGAGGACTTTCCCTGTTTTTCGAATTGTGTCATCGTCCTTAACACTTTGACTGCGGCAACTAAAAATTAAGTTCAACACCAAACTCAAATTTAAAGTAGATGGTAGTAAGCTATTTGGGAAAAACTAAACATGAACTGGATTGTGCCTTCATTTCACTTTGATTGAGTTTTTTTGAAAATTGAGTTTGCGACAACTGGTCGGTCAGCAGCATTATGAAAATTACCTCCGTGTACCACCGGTGGCGCACGTCGCAGTCGAAGTGTAAATATGGGAGCTCTCTAAAAACCCAAAAGCTCAGCGGTTTTGGTGGTCGAAGCTCCTGCCGTGCGAGCACCAACACTTTGCCTCCTTTTCAAAATCAGTTAGGGCATGCATTTTACCTAAATATCAAATGAATCTGGAATACAATGGAAAATATACAATTGAGTAGCAAGAACAACCTAATCAGAGTAAATATACACTAGTATATTGAAACTCAGATCAAAATTATGGATAAAACCGGATTTTTAAGAAAAAGAACTAAAGAATGTAGTGCTTCAATTATTTTGCCCAATCTCTGTAAGTGGTTGTGATTTTTTAGCGTCGTGTTTTGGCGCGCATTTACATTACTCTTTCTACCCATTCGAAAAATTTCACGTACTCCTTTTTGTATCGGTTCCTTTTGAATACTCGACAAACTTTACTTCTCAATCTGAGCTGTTAGATCTGTTTTTGCAGACCTTCGAGTCTTGTGGTAGTCCTGTGCTCTTGCTCCAGGTTTACAGCTCAATTGGATGCCTTCCTTATACCAGGGTAACCCGGAAAGCCTTCGCTATTAAATGAACCTTGTTAGCTGTTCTACTGGTCGAAAAATTCCTGCTGCGAAGCTTCCTTGGTGTTTCATTTACCTCAACACCTCAGCCGCCATGCGAGCCACCGGTGGTACACGGAGGAAATTTTCATTATGCTGCCAACCGACCAGTAGTTACAAACTAAATTTTCATAAGTACTTAATGAAACTTAAATGAAATTACAACCCAATTATTGTATGCTATATTCAAAATAACTTACCACAATGGATTTTAAATTTGAGTAGAATAGTGAACTTTAGTTTAACCCATTCCGGTAAACGTGGTAATTATTCCTTGCAATAAAAGAAGCAAATTAAGTTCAAAAGATTAAAGCAAGATCTTGTCACATTTAGATTTTTAACTCATTTTAACTGACTATAAGTACCGTTAGCATCTCAAAAATATCTGACCACGGGACATGACAGAGCCAACGCTAGATAGCACCGACGTAGGCAAGCCAAACAATGATACCAACTCTTGAAGTAGTACAGATATTAATATCGTATTCGTGAGACGTGGTCAATACCTTGCACTGATTTAAGACTAAAAATTACGGCTTACTAACACGTAGTAATGGAAAAATCTATTGGGGTTAATTACTAAAACTCAGATGACTTTCCATAGTTTAATATTGACTATAAAAAACATAAAAAATGGACGCGCATACGTCACAAATAATGTATGTAAGCAGGTGGTACAAGATTTCAGAATCGTCAGACAACGTTACAAAATACACAAAATATCTACAAGAGAATCGTCCAGCGCTTCAGTTTTTACCTTATTATAAAGAGTATTTGATCAGCCTTGAGTCCGTAGTTCAAGTCAGCTGAAAACTGAAGAGGTAACATAATTGAGGAGCAGTGCCTAGTAGCGTGACGATTAAAATTACGAAAATAAATGGTAAAATACTAGTCACAAGAATTACTGACCAACCACTCAATTCGCACGACGTACACCAAACCTAATACAAAACATGAAAATATGTTTGAGTCAAATGACGAGAATTTCCATATTAGGATGCATATTTTACAAAAAAGTATGCTTAACAATGGACTTCCTTTTCGAAATACGCAAGAATAATACAAATGAACACAGTACACAAAAACTATCACATTAGTAATTGTTGCTCGGGCAGTTTTTACGGTTGTGGCCTTCTTCTCCACAGACGCCGCACTTCCTCTTCTTGGGCGCAGCACTGCCGTTGGCAGCTGCTGGGGGGCGCCGTGGTGCCCCTCTCAGGGCCGCCCCACGACCCCGTCCTCGGCCTCGCTGCGGTGCACTCGGCCGTGGCGTGCCTGGTGATACAAGGCGTTAACATAAGGAAGCATGTGAAGCACTACAACGCGCAGACATCACATCCTGTCCAATCCTTAGCCAGCTACAGAACGTTGTGTACAACGTGTAACTTGTTTATAATTAGTTTTAGCCTCCCTTTATCACAACAAAGATGTAGATAGAGAGGAAGTATGAGGGCAAGATTTAGCATGGAGTAAAGGGAACGCGGAATCTATGCACAAGGTGAGTTCCCGCACAAGATCCCGCGCGCATAGAAAGTCAGTTAATAAGTGTGGTCATGAAACAACATAAAAGTTGAAGAAAGTCAGAGATGCTGAAAAACAGGACAGTAGTGAACCGAAAAAAGATGGTCCTTAACAAAACAAAAGAACATTTTATTTCAACAAAAAGAAGACCTACCTAACTCTCAGCTCAGGGCCTCACATTCTGTACAACGCGTAGATAACAATACGTCGAGTAAACCTCGCAACGAGCAGACAACAGCACGTTGCGCCCAACGAGCAGACAACAGCACGTTGCGCCCAACGAGCAGACAACAGCACGTTGCGCCCAACGAGCAGACAACAGCACGTTGCGCCCAACGAGCAGACAACAGCACGTTGCGCCCAACGCGTAGACAGCAACAGTAAGTTAGCTTATCAACAAAAAAGCAAACAAAGGTACAAATTTCGGCATAAATATTTTTCAATTTCACAAGAAAATGGCGTATTTATTTAAGATGACATTATAAATTAGTTTAGGCATCCTTAACTACAAAAAAAGTGTTTACAAGAAAGGAAAGAGAAAGGCACTTTAGTTTGGAATGAAGAGAACGAGGAATATATGCACAAGATAAGTCTCCACACCCTGCGCAGAGAAATATTGAGACAGAAAGTAGTTAATGTAATAGGAAAAGGTTGAAAAAGAAAATACCGTGTGATGAAAAAGGACAGCTGTGAACCGAAGAAACAAAAAATTGTTTTTCAACAAAACGATAGCCTACCTAAACTCTAGCTCAGGACATCACATCGTCCCTTTGAGAGCACTAACCCCCATAGACACAATAAAAAGTTATGCCCCTGTTACGCCCCTGAGGGGGCTCTTCATTTCGAAACAAGAATGCACTTCATTTCACAGAAGCATTACTGTTGAATTTTTTGAACAATCTCATCAAGCTACGAGCTACTTCGGAATTTTATACATCGACACTGTGTGTGGGACAAATGAACAGTTCAGTCTTTCTCACGATGAGAATAATAATAATATTGTGGGGTGATGATAAAATCCACATTAAAGCACGGATACGAGTCCTTTACTGCTACGGCGGGAAGAACAAAACAGGCAACGTGAACTACTGGAAAGAGCGCATTTAAAAACACATCCACTAACACGCCCAAGATTTGAATGTCTGTGCTCTTCGAGTGCAAGCGAGAATACTGTGAGAGTTTACAAAAATTTAAAGAAGAATATACTGTGGGCTTGTAAGAGTACTTTAAGCGCAGATTATCAAGTTTGGACAATCTTAGTACGCCAAGCTGAACTGATTTTGTAGCCGCGTTTTCCTCCAAAGAAACATATCAAGACACAACTGATGGCAGGCCACAAGCAAAGGGTCAAACTTGGACAAGCTGCCATTGTGTACATGTATGAGTATTTTTCAAGCTGTCAACTTCCTTTCCAAGATTCAGTGCAACAGTTTGTTCTTAGTCATGTACTACTAGAACTCTTTTGTATGGCGGCGCGTATCTGCACCACCATTAACCTCTTACCTGTGAAGGACAAGTTAACTTGTCTTTCACCGAATTTACTTTTTTCAGCGTGCGATGAGCAAACTCGTCCAAAACATTGTGTATCATAAACAGCCACAAACAGTTAATACGACGATTCTAAGCGCTTTTCAGCTGAAAACAAGTTCTGCATTAGAAATACTATTAGTAAGCACTAGCGAAATAATCTGCTAATGAAACATTTGTCAAAAAAATCGCTGGCAAAGGCGTAATAGGCATCGATATATTTGAATGTTCTTTTCACTGACATAGAATTGAAAATAATTTTTATAACATAATTAGACAAATATAAAGAAAAACATTTCCAGAAAGCTGCCACATCAGGAATGTATGCCGAGCGAAACTATGCTAGAAACAACAAAGTTAAAAATCAAGTTGCGGGTCACAGCTACGATCTGAGCACGTAAAATATGGGCAACGGACACGTTTGCGACTAAGAAGAAACGTTAAACATCTATGCATTCTACTTTATTTAAATTTTTTAATAAATTCTCAACTCACAGAAAAACGAGTCTCCTGTAAGTACAAAGGTCATACACAGGGTGGTTGCTAAAAATATTTACCTTTTAAAATTGCCATAACCTTTTCCACGGACAGGATAGGGAAATATAACGTATTATTGGAAAGAAGAGTCATTGTTCACTTTTTTATATATAAATACTTATTTTAATTTTTTGCTTGACAATATTTTCAACATTTTCCACTGTGCGTTCAGAAACTTTTCTTCCAGATCTTCCTTTATTAATGTTTCTCACAGTAAACTAGGATTGCAACTTTGGAAGTTACTCTCAATAGTTATATTGCTAGGTTAGAATCGGTATTCCAAGAAGAATTTCCTCTGAGTTCCGATGACGGATCCAATTTTCGATGATGAACTTGTGTTGTTGAAGAGTCAGTTGTGCCATGTTAGCTGATTACAATAATCTTCTCTCCTGCACCCTTGTTGTTTATGCTGATTTGGAGGGTAAACCAGATGCGTAAGAAAACATTGAATTATGTCTTTTCGGGTGTTCTAAGTTAAAGCCACGGTAGAAGAAACCAGGTAGGGTCAAACCAGTCCATTTATTAACAGCGCTCATATAACATCTGGCAACACTGCTAACCCCAAATCTAGCACCACTATTAGCCTAACGACATGTGGCAATGGTGACTGTTTGTTTGAAGTAAAGCCTTTCCATACGCTAGTCGAACAAGAGAAGGTGTATTTTCCTCTACAGAAATGATCCTACCTTGTTTCCTCTACTGTGGTTATAGTCTCCTACTTCATATATTTTAAAAGTTATTGGAATTTTAAAAGGGACACATTTTTAGCAACACCCTGCGTGTTTTTGTTGAAAAATGATTTACTTTCCTCAAGTGCATTGGAGAGACGAACACACTGCCGTTGACACACTGAATACGTTCCTAAGAAAGAAAAAAAGATTTCAACACGCGACGACTTACCTCCAGCATTCTCGTCTGCCCACTGGAAGAAGTTACACTGCTCGTCTCTGTTTTTGTTACACACGTAGAATTGCCTTCCTCGATTTGGGCCTTCTTTCTGCACCGTTCGCCTACAACAAACAAACAAAAATTCAATCTTTTCTTGATTTATAAAATCTAAGCCAACTTCAAAAGAGACCGGGCTGAAACCTACCAGCTGGTACAAAATATCTCTTCAAAGGAGTTTCAAGCATTTCACAGAATATAAGACAGTGCAACTACAACAACAGTCGTGAACTGTAAGAGAAAAACACGACTTACTTTGCCCTAATAATAGGTTGCTACCGGCAGTGCACCATAATTTAAGATACAAAGAAGAGAACAGGCACTTCTGGTGAGCTAGAGTGTACAGCGCACATGTGCCTTGAGGGAGGTGGCTGGTGGTAACGAGAATCCATAACTCAGTAACGTCGAAACTGGCCTCGACACATTCAATGCTCCAATTCAGTAACCTCATTATACAAGTCACAGAACATTATACTACTCTTCTATAAGGCTCTGGTCAGATTAAATCTTGAACACGCAGTGTATCTCTGATCTGCAACCCTAAAACAAGATATCAACAAAATGGAGTTAAGTTAGTGTAAAGCAACGAAAAGGATTCCATGACCTCGTTGCCTAGGCTACGATCAATGTCTCAAACTGAGTGAACCTTTTTGCCTTGGACAAAGCACATTGCGAACCAATAAACAGAGATATACGAAAAATCTTAATGGTATTACTCCAGAAGGGCTTTTCGACACCATGGAAAGCATCCAAACCTAAAATAACAGCCGGAAATAAATGAAAAAAATGTCAAGACGTCCCATGCCATCATTTTTTTTCCACATGAAATTGTCAGAATCATGCATCAGTTGTTTCAAAAAATGCTAGCTCTGCTATCACGGTGAATAGGTTCAAAAATCGTCACCACTACTGGGCGATATTCAATAGGTATCATCAGAAACAGCATTTTTTCTGCAAAATCCGATTCCATTGATAGTACCTCAACGAATAGTAGCGTGAAAATGACTAGAAGCAAGTCAGTTTCCAGCCCAAATATTACCCATAGTACAAAAAAAGACCATCAAATCATGGGACCACAATTTGCGTAACGGCCGCTAGTAGAAATGCTATGTTGACATGAATGTACTGGGGCTCGTGCGTAATTGGTGTCTCACAGCACGGGATGTGGGGACAACCTCAGAATGGGCCACTTGGCTCGTTTCTATTGCTATATTCTATTCAGTAATAGAGTTTATGCGGACTACTTTCACAATGTTTGTACGCGAGGTAAACGACTGTCAAGTGGGAAACAAAAACACCTCAGAAGTAATCTGAAATCAAGTTCACACTAACTTTTCAACAGATCACGGAGTATTAACATGGCCCCATGACATCAGGAATCAGTGAACGGCCATGTCCCAAGTATTCCTGTGATAAACAACTACTATAGAACTAAGTTTCAAAATTAGCTTTTGTGAATTTCAACTGCTATATCAGCAAAACCTGTAAAAAGCAATGACCTGTTCTGTCTTTAGTGAAGAAATTGGTTGGGGCTAACCACCATATATTAATGTTCCTACTGTAAATCAAAAGTATAATTTACACTATCTTTCTTTTTCATTTTGTTATTCAGTTCCCTAGACTTCGGTTTTGTGATAACCAAATTAAACCTTAATTTATTATTTGGTTTTAAAGTTTTCAACAAATTTTGTCGAAGGTGTTTCTAGTAAGTTGCAGATCTTAGCTGCGAGAATTAGAAACTAATAGTTATAATGCGACTTCATTTGAGCCTGTCGTAGTACAGGCCATGCACTCGCTACGACCGTCTAACAAGAAAAGAACCACAAAATAATCCGCCAAAAACCGAGAGTGAGGTGACTTACATGATGGACGGGAGACCGCAGCCACACAGCACCTCGTTTCCATCAGCACCGACAGCAGCAGTCGATGAATCTGAGCAACGAGAAGATTCTGTTAATATAGAAATCAAGACAACAGCTCAAATTAAGGCCGGAGAACAGCAGTATTGAAACAGACCTACTTACCTCCAGATAGTGAAAACTAGTTCAAAGAAATATTTCAGAAGAACTTTTGTTTCGTGAGCGAGACTGAAACTGATAACACGCCAGCTACCACGTTAAGCTCGTCACCTCAACGACTATCGACAACATCATCGAATACAAGCATAATCACGGAAGCTAAATCTGAAAAGAAAAAGAACATACTGTTTCTAGTTTGAGAAGAATTCCAACTGGTAGATCCAATGGAGTTGGAGGAGTAGCCGCTGGTGCTGTAGCTGCTGCCATCACCTGTACTTGCTCCTCCACTGGCTGCGCATGGGCCGTCGTCCGCCCACAAGAAGAAATTACATCCCGCGCCCATGGGTTTTGAACATTTATAAAATTGTCGACCTGTCGTAAAAAATAGAAGGTAGACCAAAATTTGAATATAAAGCAGTCAAAGAAAAAACTACTATTTGTTCTTTATAACTAGACACAACCGTCATCAAGTACCTTGATGTCGAGCGACTGGTGGACAAAGAGAAATATTTAAACACTTGAAATTTATTCATTGCGCCGGCGGACCTCTCGGAGAGATTCCGGTGAAAACTGAAACTAAATCGCGCAAAAAACTCGGAAGAAAGGTCGACACTATTTCTAGCCGCCCATGGCGATCACCTACATGTGCTATATACCGGGCGTGTAGGATACAACAGGAGCTAGCCCCCAGAACCGCCTGGTCACAGCGCGCTCAAATTTGGCGAGCAGAAAGAGGCTCTTCTCGGCACTACCCGTGCCTCTTTTGTTTCGATCGGACGAAAAAATCATCCCCATTGTGGGGTAGGGGGTTGGGTTTGGTGGGTCACAGGCGAAAATCGATCAGAAATGGGGTATTTTGAAAGTACCAATAAGTTTTACCTATGGAACTTGCAGAGCTCTACTTTCAGCTTGCAAAAGAGAAAATGTTGAAATTTCAAACAGTTGTTTTGCCGACACGAAAAATTTATAAAAAGTGTCGCATTTGGTGCCTCAAAGTTGAGAAACTTATTCTATGCGATTTTTGTCTAAATTTTGACATTTTTTTGTACAAACTAATTAAGTTTACAAGCTCAAACTTAGATATATGATAGATTTTTAAAAATTCTACATCTAAAAAAAATCAGCGAGTCCCAAAACGATCAAGTTTCGACGCAACTTAGGATTGAAATTTTGTTCAAATTTTTAAAAAAATTTCGGGGGGTCAACCAAACATAGTCCTGAGTTTTGATGACAATACTTGAGTCTGGAAACTTGAGGTCGTGTTTAGAATGGTTTGTGGTAGTCAAAACAAAAATTATGGTGCTTCTTTCAGAAACTCAACTTTTGTGCAACTTTTAAGTGGAAGTTAAAAATGCGTTTTTCCAACGTCCGTTTTTGGCCGCCAATTGTGGCGTTGCTTGTACGAGTTGCGGGTCCAAACCTTAATACTTCCTAGTTTGAAACTTTTCCTCACAGGTATTTAGTTTACAGCTCATGAGTAGTGATGGTTTTGCCAAAAAATTGTCTCAAAATACCCTCTTTTAACCAAAAAATCTTCAAACCATTTTTGAGGGAAAAGGGTGCGTCTACCGGGAGAAGTTCTTCAAAACTTTTCGCGAGTTATTGGGCCGTACATATGTTACGAAATATTTTATTTCGTTTTGCTAGGTAGTATATTGTTGGGCTAGATGACGTGAAGTCTCTTGACCGTTGAACAGCTTGAAAGGGCAGAAAGTTTGTCGTATAGGGTTAGCTCAGTTTTCGTCTCATATTCCGCGAGCTCAAGAGGCTTGCTATTCATCAATGTCACCAGCCTGCTGGCTCAGGCATCCTTCCGGCCCACCACACACAAATACACAGGCTGGCAACACAACACAAGCACACACACACACACACATCAGTACAAAACTCGAACACAAACACAAGGTCCGAGGCGGCACACACATGCGTCGAAGCAGCCTCAAAGCGTAAGAAAGTGTTCCACAATCTACAGAGGACAAAGGGGGCGTAACCCAAAGTGAGGGCTCCGTCTCAGCCATTCATGGACCTGGAACAGCGTGGATGTCGACGCGGCGCACGATACGCACCAATGAAGATTCAAGACGTCAGGACAAACGAGAATTCCACCAATCAGGATTAGAATGCTGTCTCCATAACCATGAAGATTCGAGAACTTTCTAGAAGGAACGAAGTGGAACGCATAAAAGCAGGACACAAGAAGAATCGAGAGGTCTTTTCGCTGGGTTTTCGCAACAAGAAGGGAACAGTGGGAGTGCACGGAGACGGAGCACACCGCGTTCACCGGTGTGCAGTGCACAAGTTAAATCGAAACCATCAGTTGTTGGAGCATTGACTTGCAACAGAAACCCGCTCGAAGCACATCAGCTTCGCGGAGATGATCGTCAAGTGCAACGAGGCAACGACTATAGCGAAAGCATTCAGTTTGGTTCTACGCAAACCCCAATCTCGCAGGCAACTCCAGCATACCCCTTGGAACCACGCAACCACGGAAGCTGCAGACATACGGCATCAATCCTGCGAAAACTACAGTAATCAAGCTCCTTCGGCACTCAGAGCTGTGAACGTACTGCCGCCAGTAAGAAGCACCAGCGAACGGCAGGCCTGATCAGCCCGACGTACATTCTTCAAGCCCTAAATGGAAGCGGAGTTCGATTAACCCCAAGCGACGCATCACAGAAGAGCTAGGGTGATTTTGTGGTATTGAGGTTTCAATATAGCGAGTACAAAAGTGCAAGTTGGCAACAAGAAGTACATTGAAAAGTGTTGTGAAATAGCGCGCTATTCAGAGAGACTTGTTTTTTATTGTAATGTTGAGAGTTTCACGTTGTGCGTAGCGCAAAGTGTTCCACATTTCGATGCCTTGTGTGAGTCAAGGGTTTCATTGGGTTCGCAGTGGCCCCATTCATTTCGTGCGTACGCTGGCCCAGCTGTTAATTATTTACTGATTCTGGTTCATTGTGAGTAAATCTTCTTTTGATAGTGTCCATAAGAATTTTGTGTAACGTTAAAACATGCAATCGTTGCTGGCGCTCATTACGATTCGAAGCGCACGTCTCTCATTTTGTGTGTCATTTGTGTCAGAATGTGTTTGTTGACAATCACCCTATTGAACTCACGTGTTCCACGTTCAAAAATAAATATGTTTAAATCTTTCAAATTTTGTCGTTATTATCCATGCTGATAAAACTAGGGTAAACTCGTGGTGCACTAAGCTAATACTGCTGTTCCTACTTTTCCTCCTTTTCTGTCCATTCTCTCCCAGAGTATTTTCTTTCTTTAATTTCATTTCCACTCTCACTGGCGAGGTTTAAATTCCTCTATCGTAACGAGAGGCCGACAGGCCACGCTCGTATCGTGACACATACGAAGAAAGTTTTGTGGACAGATCGCATGAAAATTTTTCGAGTTGTATTAAATTTTCAATTTTCACCCCCAGTATGGCCCCCTTCTTCCCCTCTAAGCCCTTTTGTTCATGCCTCAGGGTTTTTAAAATTTCACGAGTGATGCACCTCGACAAGATCTTTCGTTTGAAACCACATTCAAAGTTGTAGGTCACACTTTTGAGAAAAGTCCAAAAAAAACTCGAAAATAGTCGCTTTTTATGTAGAGTCGATTGCACAAGTGTTTCTGAATTTTACGTTTTCCATTTTGAGGCTCTAAAATGGGTTATCTTGGGTTTTGAGGCACTTATATTACTGTAAAACCATGAATCATTGATGTTTTCATTATTTTTGTTTCGATCCAGGGGTTTGATGATGATTAATTGAATATTAAAGTTTTACCCCTTTTGAACCCACTAGGGGCTCGCACCTGATTTTTGATGCATGTGTAGTGTTTCTAGAGTTAGTAGAAATATTTGCTCTCTTCGACTGAACTCGATATCACTCATTTTTGGGCACTCAAATTCGACTCATTTTGATGATGCCGTAATTTTTACTGTTTTGATGAGTTTATAGTCGTCCCACAAAAAATGTAAATGAACAAAATGTGTTGCAGATTGCAGATTTACCTATTGTGTTTTTCACTTCCGTCAAATGAAATTTTTAAAAATTGTCAGATTCGTTCTCAACTCGTAACTTTTGTGAGTCCTGTTCAGACTCCGGGAAGGCTCCAAGGTACTTGACATTTTTAAAATTGAATATCTTGAAGGGCTTTCGGGTTCCTGATGTCAATTTTAAGTGACATTGAGAGGATGTATAAGTGCAAAGGATTAAAAAATTAGAAATGCCTAATAACGTAAAAATCTTGTTTTTTTGCGGGCTCAAACTCTCCTCAGCGGTGGATTTTTACGATGCCAAACCCGTGGACGGCTCTTTCGCTCAACTTGGCGTTTTTTGGTTCAGGGTATTTCTTTTTTATCAAGTATGAGATGTTGATTTTGATCGTCCTTGTTGAGTTTGAACTGGTTATCATACTGATTGGTCTCAAAAAGTCATCATCATCTAAGTCTTGCCGTAAATTACGCTCAAATATGCCACTTGAGGGAATTTGAAAGTTCATAGTCGCAAATCCACTGGTTTTGTGTTTTTGAGATAAATTTTCTTGCAATTATCGAATGATTGGAGGTTGCCTTTCCATACTAGTGATTTTTGTGTTAAGGTTCAAACTGGTTAACTCGTAAAATGTTTGAAAGACAACGTAAGTCTGCAGTTATGAGACTTCAAAATTGCTTTGTTTTTAGATTTGGAGGACGAGCCATGATCTCGTTCGTAAGCTCTTATTGTGCCAATTGGTGTTTTGTGTTCAACATCTAACTTTCATGTTAGGAGTCTGAAAATTGACTTGTTCGTAGTACGAAAATTGTACTTTCAATACCGTAACAATAAACAGCTATTTGAAAAACGAACTTTTAGTAATCATGGCTCAAATTTTACGAAAAATAAACGCTTCTGGCTGGCACCTGTTCGATTGCAAAACATGGTACTTCGAGTCTGTTTCTCTCATTGATGTTGATGATTGAGAAAATAAATTCTTGGACCTTTTGAACAGGGTACTTTTCAACTGTGCACTGAAATTTCGTTCGGAATAGGAATGAGAACTCATTGATGGCCTCGAAGTGCCTGGATATGCTTGTTGAGCTTTTAAGAAACTCTCATCGTTAATGAGTATACACAGTTTCGAGGGTCACAGAAGGTTCATATTTTGTGAGTGTGTGTCCCTGATTAGGATTGAACTTTAGAGTGTATTTACGGGTCTCAAATATGTTATTTACGCAAACTAAAATAGTATTACTGTTATATTTTTGAAAATTTGTATTTTTCCACTGAGACTTGGTTCAGGCTTCTGTATCGGTCAATAATTGAAAAATAGTTAGTTTGACACGGGAAAATTGTTTTCGCTCATGACATGCTTCATTTGTGGAAATACGATCCCCAATGGGAAATATCACTCATTCGAACGTAGATGATGATGCCGAATTCTGGGGGGGCTCTTAATCAGTCATGCTACTGTACCTGACAAGAGAATCCATTTCCTAATGTTTTTTTTGGGGAAAACTGACCATTTTGGGTCCCAATTACAAAAAATTTATTCTGAAATTCGATAAATCGCTCATTTCAGTTAGTCGATGTCGAAGTTTGCATGAAACTTGCTACATGGTGTAGATAAGTGATAGCATTTATTTCAGCTTGAGAAAGTAGGAGTGATGATATATATTGAGTTTTTTTTTCATTTTCAATGATGATGCACTGGTGAACTCAGTCGGCAATTGAGTGAAATTTTAATAATGCATATTTTGATTTGCATTGAAGGTAGAAGTCCAAAATTTTGATACAATTCAGAAATCAATGAGTAGTGTCTATGTTGACATTTTGAGAACGGTCCAATCGATTTTTGGTTAAAAGGAGAAACTTTCGAAAATTCCATAGTTGTTTAAATTGATGATAAAAGTCATTTAGAAACTTGCCAGAAACTTGATTCTAGGCTCAACTGGAGCGCAATCAAAAGCGTGTTGTAATTCATGTATAAGAAAATTTTCTTATTTTTTATATATGTGCTTATGAGTATTAATAAATGTTTTGGCTGTTTCGTCAGGGGAACGTGTTTGAACCGTTTTGGGGTCATTTTGGATATGATGACATATGCGATGACTATGGATTTGAGAAATTTAAGAAAAATGTTGACAAAATTCCACGAATATCAAACTGTTGTTATCAACGTAAAATCGCAAAACTATATGAATTGAAGTAGATAAGAATTTCAGTACAATGCGGACAGATACTTGTGAGGCCTTTCGTAAACTCTAGGAGGTAAATACTCCGAAAATGGGTAAAATGACACATAATTAGGCATATTTTAGAGTTTCGAAGTGATTCGAAGTAAATGCAGTGCCCCTCGGTTTTGACTGATATCAAAACTCCAACCATGCCACTCAGCGATGGGCGTAGCCCTCGTTGAGCGGCCCCAAAACTAAAACTGAATTTCTCAACCCCTGAATTTGACCGCGCGACAGCGCGTTCCATAATTATTATCCCAATTAAGATGAACAGGTTTCGATGTTTTCCTATTAAAACGAGAATTATCCTTCGTTTTGATGTGGTCTTTTGATGATAATTTTGTTTTGTGATGATTTTTTTTATTGAAGTGTTATGGCCGTTTTGATTTGGATTGGATTACATAAGGGCAATGGCAAAATGAATGAGATGCTATCTGATGTTTGCTAACTTAACCCTCATTCACATCATTTATTCGTGAAAACAAATATCTATTGGGTTTTTGTGTTTGATTTGAGAAAGTATTGATAGTAAGTGGAACTCTCATGAAGTTGGTGAATATTTGGAGTTTTCTGTTGAAGATTTTATATGAATATTCAGAACGAAATGTTATTGTTGTTTTTGAAAGAGGGTAAACTATATTGATGTCAGAGGTGGTAATTTTTGTGTGCTATGGGAAGCCTTATTTTCGTACGTTTTGCTTTGCCCGGATTTTGAATAGCTTTTTGAAATTTCATTCAACTTTTAAACCGCCCGTATGAAAAAAACTTTCAATGAGCCTTCTTTAGTTGAACTCGAGAATAAACAAGCATTTAATGAATTTTGGTAGAATGGATCATATAGATAGGGGTTTAACCATGTCCAATCGGAGGTTAATTCGAGATTTAATAGAGAAATTTGACTCTCTTCACGTTTCTATTGATGATATTGTTATGCAACTTGCTGTCGCGCTTTCAAGTGAGGGATTTAAGGGGGTTTAAGTTTCAATTTAGATGAAGGTATGTTATATTGTGTAGGATAGATTAAGTTAGGTTGGGTAATTCGGTAAGAAACAGGGGATGGACGTTAAGTTAGACGGAATAAAATAAGAGGGGTCGAAAATTCAACAATAAAATAGGATAGATTAGGCTGTAATGTAAAGTGAGAATAAATTAGGTTAGGATAGGCTAGGTTTGGTTAGGTCAGGTTAGGTCGCGTTTCGTGTACGAGATGAACACGCCCGTTAATGTGACAAAAAGGAGAGCTACTTGGTTATATAAGCAGCAAAAAAGTTCGACCAGAACTTTACTAAATTGACCATACACTTGACGCAATGTCCCTGGAACAGCTAAAGAAATACTATCTGAATATCCACATAAATGAGGCGTGCCAAAATTTTTACAGAGGTAACAGAGCTATCACTCAAATCAGTAACTCAGCGATTTCAACACAGCAACAGGCTACTTTCCCATCTTCCATCCTAATGTAGCAAAGAAAAAATGACATCAACAAGGAATGCTCAAATTTGAAGAGAAAATACGGTAACGAAAGACATTAAAAACTCACACAAAAAATGGAAACGGATCGAAAGGATTTATTGAAACATTTCAGTACTTCGAATGTTTTAATTCAAATCTATTTTTTTTAAGCAAAATAATAGCCTAAAAACAATTATAAAATTCGAAAAAATTGTATTCATTCGACATAAATATCAATTTGGCAAATTTAGAAAAATTTACCAACAAAAATTAGAAGCTAAGTTCAATCAAAGGAAGTACCCCAGCACATGAAAATTCCGTGAATGAATAAAAGATTAGATGTTAGTTTAAATATCCCTAACCGCAACAAATGCGTTCCAAAGAGAGGAAGGAGGAAGTCACCAGTTAGTATGGAGCTAAGGAAACGCGGAACATATGCACAGGATTCATAAAAATAGTAAGTTTAGAAAAAAGTTCATGAAACAAGATGAAAGTTCAAGAAGAAAGTAGTAGGCGCTGAAAAACAGGACAGCAGAGAACCGAAAAAAATGGTCCTTAAAACAAAAAATATTTTATTTCGACATAAAGAAGGCCTACCTGACTCTCAGCTCGGGACCTCACATTTTCCCTCTGGGACCGATAATTCCCATAGATACAAAAGTTGTATCCTCCTGAGGGACAGTTCATTAATTAGGCTTCGATTGTTTTTAGGATTCGCAAATGAATTTGAGTTGGGATGCAAGTCTTGAAAGCCTGCCCATTGTGTGAGGCACCACTCGCAGCAGATCTGAGCAGCGCGCCACTGACCTGTGTTGGGGCCCTCCTTCCTGACGGTGAGCAGGATGGCGTCTTCGCTACAGTTACACACGATGCGGTTTGCGGGGTCGCTCGTGTCATCTCGGTCGCGCTGCAAGTGTACAACCTGAACGTTAGGATGCTATTTTCCTTTTTTTATTGAAAGCACAAGATGGAATACTTTAAATGATTTTGGGATTTAACACTGTCCAACATGAAATGCAAGGAAAATCTGAGCTAATCTTAAGGCGCGTTTTCAACACTAAGAGGAGCTTCCAAGTTCTCGCTAATAATCAGTAACAAAATATGACTATCATCACGATAGTTGGTGGAGACTATGTCCTTACTACAAGAGTCATACAAAATCGCTATGGAATAACGTAGGATTATACTCACCCTCCTCATATGTACTTTTTTTTAAAGCCCATGCGCATTGATCATCAATATTACATTGTGTAAAAGTGTGATACCACTTCTTACTCTAAAAGGATAAGAATAATAAAATTCAGAACTTTGAAAATCATTATCATAAATCTTCAAAAACTACAAAAATCAACTCACATGCAAACAGGTAACCAAAAGCAACGGGATGCCAATTTCGGTTGAAGGTAAAACTCAAGAAGGGCAGGCCAGTCACCAAAAGCACATCACGCAATATACTTTGCTGTCACATTTGATTAAATTTTGAGTCAGTTTGAGCCTCCTTAACTACAACAAAGGTGTTCATAAAAGAGGAAGGATGAGGGCATCATTTAGTAAGGGATAAGGCAACAGGGAATCTATACACAAGGCGTTTCTCTACAACCTGCTCATAGAAACACCAAAGATTGCAAGAAGTTCATGAAACAAGATAGAAGTTGAAGAAAAGAGTAATAGATTCTGAAAAAATGACAGCATTAAACTAGAACAAGATGGTCCATAACCATAAAATTCATTTTATTTCAACAAAAGAGGAAACCTACCTAACCTTCAGCTCCGGACTTCAGTGTTCCTCGGGAAGCGTTAATTTCCATAGATTTAAGTTTTGGCCCCTTCAGGGATGGACTTCGAGAACACGATTTGAAAAATGTACTTAGCTTAGTTACAAAATCTGTATGAACGTTTTCACAATTCAATAGAATATGTTGTTCTAGCAGTATCATAAGACAACCATGCAGAGACAGGCATACCGAGTTACGAACAAACGTCTAGCACGCACGGCTCAAGGGCTGACTCGTGCACTGTAGGGCTGAGAGCACCGAAAAATCCGCTATTTTCGAAAATTTTACCCTCTCAAAGTAAATGGCTATCTTCACCACCTAATCTGAAAAGCCAGCGCATTATTATGAAAATTAGCTTAGGCGTAAGTTTTAAGAATAACGTCTCCTGACAGAAAGCTTGTCAGTGAAGAAAGTACTCAGCATAGTCTTTCCATCGAGTTCATAATACAAGTATTCACTAACACATTAAAATCTGTAATTTAGAATTTGTTTTCATAACGAAATAATTATGTATTAACAACAAATGGGCACAGAAAATTTTTCTCCAACTTCAAACTACTCATTCACGACAAAGAACAACTATCAAGATTCAACTCTTATTTAGACTCTTGGCCTGTACAACAGCCGATGACGATAATCTTTAAGATCACCAAGTCAATATTCTAGGCACTCTCCACGAGGCACTAATTGTCGGTGACTGCAACTTTTCTCGTCTAAACTGGGCTCTACGCAGTTGAGCCCCCCAAAATTAGCTTCTTGACCTCTGAAATGCAAATTCTCAGAAATAGCACGTCCTTTAAACCGACACAAAAATAACATAGAGTTAGACCTCGTCATCACAACTTCACACTTCAGGATACAAAGTACTGAGGTGACGGGTAACATAATTTGATTGATTTTACAGCGATACTCTATGGCGATGAAGCTGGGAAAAAACGTAAATGCATACCAATGTTCCCAGTAACGGGCATCAAACTAATAGAAGAGGAACATTGGCTACCAAAATATAATCAACAAACACGCTCAAGGATCATTTTTGTCGAAATGACGAATATAAGAAACAATTCTCGCCAGAGCAAAAGATCATTTTCAAACAATGCGATAAAAGCAACCCAATAACCTTATTTGATATTCTCACACAGTTAACCATCTCAAAAATACCATGCAAGAATTGTACATGGTAGAAGACTTAAAATGTGCTAAAAAGAGGCCCACAGTGAGGAGCACAATCGTGCTTCAAGGCTGTTAAGCGAATTGTTAAACATGTGATGCGGAAAAAGAAATCAAAGTTGCAGCACTCTCCAAATCCAACCGAAGAAATCTATACAAATATACTAATGGAAGATGGTTTGAAAAGGATACAATTTGATCATTGATACGCTCAGAGTGGAAACCCAGAGCGTACAGGGACCCTCCTCTCTCGATGAATACGAAACTGGGTTCTGAGTCACATTCAGAAAGCGTGGATTCTCGAGCAACTTAATGGCTCAACACAAGTTAAGATGAGCATTTATAAAGGGAGCGCTTTGCACCAGCTACTAACATTACCTACTGTAACGTTTTGACCTTGGAATAAGTCAATTCAGAACATTCGTGGACGACATGAAACTCTAGCACAGAACGTTCATTGAGCGAGATGATATTACTATTCGAATAGACCCCAACCAACTTCTCCAATGAACCCAAGGAGTATCAACATCGACGCACGTTCAGAACGCATATTGGGAGTTATAATTGGTAATTCCTATGTTTGAGACTCCGACTGAAACAGAACAATGAAGAGCACTTGGTATCACTACCATCTAAGATTTCTAGCATGACAAACGAGTAGATAATCAAGTGAGAATGCTCACAAGTCCGACCTCAAATACAACACATAGAGCACCTCTGGTAACCCAAACTAACGGCGATATATTCACCAAATGGATAGAATTCAGCGTGATGCAACAAAAATGATCCCTGAACTCCGAAGCCTCAGCTAAGAATGACTCTTTCAAAGAACTGAATTAATTTCCTTTGAACTCAATATCTCAATGGCTTTAAGGATGTTAGCCCAGGAGGTCTTTTTGACACCGAGAGCAACGCCAGATCTAGAAATGAAGGGCAGAAATTAACAAGGAAAAATATTAACATATTTCTTGTAATGGGTTAAACTGAAGTTCAATATTCAATTCAAATTTAAAGTGTATTGTATTAAGTAATTTTAAAATTAGTAAACATTAAGGGGATCTTGTCTTCATTTATCTTTCATTATGTATTCATAAAAATTAAGTTAGTGACTGCAGGGCGGTGAGCACATCACGAAATTCGCCTTCGGTGCGTCCCTTCGCAGGAAACGTGTTAATTCGTTCATCGCGTTTCCGCTGTTGTTAACGATTGGTTTGGTTAGGTTGTAAGTAGCAGAATTTGCTTCATTGCTCGAATACATTTTAATCCTTCCTAAGAAATATAGAAAATACAATTGGATTAGATTATTAGTTAGTTTAAGCCTCCCTATCCGCTACAAAGGCGATCCAAAGAGAGGAAGGAGGAAGGCACCATTTAGTATGGAGTTTAGGGAACGTGGAATCTACGCAGAAAGGGCATAGAAACAGTAAGATGAGAAAGAAGTTTATGAAACAAGATCAAAGTTCAAGAAAGAAGTAGTAGGTGTTGAAAAAAAACAGGACAGCAGTGAACCGAAAAAAGATGGTCCGTAACAGAACAAAAACCTTTGTTATTTCAACAAAAAAGAAGCCTACCTAACCCTCAGCTCGGGCCCTCACATAGTCCCCCTGGGAGCGCTAATTCCCATAGATACAATAGTTGTATCCCCCTGAGGGGTAGAAAATACAATTGCTCGATAACATTTCACATCGTACGATGACAGTTATTTTTTAAAAGGTTGCGAAACAGATGAAATCTTCATTGATTTATATCGGTACGTGAACGAGCAATTTACCTATTGGTACACATATGGCCCGCCCAATACGCGGGGAACGTTACGACATTTCAGGGTACAAATTGCTTCCTTGTAAAAATTGACAGCAATTGCAATTCACTGCCGAAAACCTTTTTTTTGGCACAGTGAATACGTTCAAAAATAGTTTTGATTCTTACTCGGTTTAACTGTATTTTAGAGTATGCGGGTCGAGCAAAATTCTACAGAGATATGAATAAAAGAAACATCATATGCATAGGTAAATAGAATTATCTGAAACTGTAGATATTTGCAAAAGCGATATATTTATGATATTATTAATGCCACATCCAGTAGTAAAGTGAACATGAAGTGTAAAAATAGACCTTGTAATTGCTCTTACACTATTGGTTTAGTAAAAAGATGCTAAATTATGGGATGACAATTGTGTGAAATGGCCGCCGCGTATTGAGATACCGTGTTCAAACGAATGTACTGGTACTCTCGTGAGAAAATCCACGTCTGTAAACATGTGTTATGATTTTTCTCAAACGAAGTTTGAGTTTATGCGGAATTGCTGTCTAACGGAATGTTACAAGCAGAGAATGGGCCACGCTGCTAGTTACTGTGCCCATGCTTCATGTAATACTTTGGAAGCTGCTTAGGTCATCAGGTAAACCTCCTACTCAAGCGAAAGAATATCATCCTCCATCACGATATTGTCCGTCTTTTGGCAGCTAAATTCACAAAATATTTTTTCGATTAGCGAAGCTCGAAAATTTGCTTCATCTTCTATTTTCTTTTGACGATTATTATGTTCTTTACAGAACATAAATCCACTTAGATGACTTCAATTTGACATCAAGACAAGACATAAAATTGCAAGTGAAGGGAATTTAATTTTTTCGTTAATATGGAATTTTCGTAAAATTTAAAAACTTAATAGAATGATGACATGTAGATTGAGATTTAATTTAGCAACTAAATTTTGGTGAAGAGTTAACACTTTATAACAACTGCTTCATTTTTAATATAGATCATGAAACTCGAATAATTTTTGTTCCAGCTTCACACAGTCATCAATACAATGAAAAACAATTAAAACCATTATAAGCGAACTGTAAAATTTTAATTCACAATAGTGAGGAATATATTTTTTTACACCATGATTAAAAACATTAGTTTCCTCAATAATTTTCTAAAAACCATAATGAGAAAACCCGGAGACAATATTACAGTCACGTAATCTAAATTAAGACAAATAAGAAGGTAAGTGAGGGTAGAAATGAGAGGAAGAGACTAAGATGGCGGGAAGTATACCTGTAAGGCGGAGCGGCTGCTGGAGGGCAGCGACGCAAAGCCGCTGCTGAGCGCGCTGGTGCTGGCTCCTCTGCCGCGGCCGGCGCCACCTCTGGGAGGAGCAGGGGCTGCAGGCGCCCCCAACGCTTCAAGCTCAGCCTCGTCCAGGTCCCACAAATCGTCACTGAAGTCCACGTTGCCCCAGTGCTCCTCCTCATCCCAATTGCCGGAGTTCACAGCTGAGAGAATACAGCTTGTTGTCGACAAGAAGTGAAATATATCTTGACATACTTGAACATTTATAATCGGGTCAACTTCCAAGAGTAAGAATTCCATAATTAAACTAAATTTTGAAAGATGACTTAGCATTCTCAAAACTTACGTTCAATGCTTTAATAGAATTATCGAGTACTTCAACTAGCGAAGGTGAAAATTTGAAACTAAAAATACCGTCTATGTCCCGAGTTGAATCAGTCGTCTGACTTTTTTTTCTCTATGCAATCTGCCACTTAGACAATCAGGCAAATTCAAACAACATATCCAGAGTAAATATTTATTTTGCAATTATGAGTAAATAAAATGCGCTTTGCTACAATTATTTCAGACACGAAAGAAAATATTAGGTTGGTGCAAACGCAATGCCCAATTTTTTTAATAAATGTTTAAAATTAGATAATAAGTGTAATACATTTCTGTGATTAAATTAAACGATTTTCTTTCAGATTATCTCTGTTACGATCATATTTTTCCTTAATATTGGCATTTATGTCTGTCCCATCTAAAGACCCCATAAAATACGCTCTCCGATACGAGTTTCATAGAGGTGTTAATGAAAGTGCCGCAGCAAAATCTATTCAGAACACTTGGGATGATGTAGGTTATGAAAGAAGTTGCAGGAAATGCTTTTCTCGCTTTCGAAATGGTAATTTCACTCTAAAAGACGAGCCAAAGAAAGGTCGTCAAAGAACACTTGATTCCGATCAGTTTAATGTTCTCGAATCCGAGAATCCTACTGCTACCATTAGGGAAATTGTAAGGCAGTTAGACGTGGCCCATTCAACATTTTTATGATTTTCATTTGTTCTGAGGACTACAAAGCCATTTTGGTGGACTTAGATCCACAACATGAAAAGCGATTGAAAAAAAATGAATTTTCTTTCCGATTCTAAACCTACATAATTTTACAAGCGAGGCATTTATAAGCTTGTTGAAAGGTGGAATTTTGTCATTGAAAGCAATAGAGAGTATGTAAGTAAATGAATAACTATTTCCATAGTCATTGGCTTATTTATTTTTTTCAAAAGATCTTTGAATCCGATATTAATTTTGCACCAACCTGTTAGATGTGTAATTGAGCTTGTTTCGGCACCGCATTTATCCGCATCAATATATAAGGCAATGTTAATAATGGAAATTATGTACTCTTATTTTAATGCAACATTAGTACGATAGGGTCATCTTTCATCACTGAAGCATACGAGCCAAAGAAAGTAAGGCTTCTTAACACCATTTTTCTTTCGAAGTTCATCCTAACAACAAGCTGTAGTCAAATATCGTAAATTAAAACAAAAGTTAATTACAATTCAACAAACCAACAGGAAAAAATCTAAAAATTGGACACTTACACTGAAATCCGACAGATCAACAGCTTCTATCTTTCAATTGCTCTATCGCTTCAACTGTGAATCCCTTTCGTGATACACACATAAATCCGTAAGTGCGCAATAAATAGGCCCAATCAGTACATTGTCGCAAATCCAGCCTTGCTCCTTACTAAAGTCCCGTGCAAGACAGCCCATATCTTGCATAATTAGGGACTAGGTCTGCTTTTATAACAAACTGGCCTAAAAAGTAAGATCGCTGACTATTTATGACAAGCGGGGCAATGGTGGGAGTGCTTCACTTTCCTGGCGACCTTAATAACCTTGGACATGAATAAAATGTTCGTTTGTCTTTACGAGCGAATCCGAAGCCTCAGCTACGGATCCGAGCGAAGTTGAGGAGGGGCCTTCGCGGGTTGCTTCCTCAGATGACAACGATGAGTGGTCCGGGGCGCATGTCTACAGTGTGCTCTGACCTATACCGGCCCCGCTTCAAGGAAGCTTAATCCTTGACAGCCGGCCTTTTGTGAAGAAATGTTCACCGGAACATAATCTTCGAAAAAGTGAGGTGAGCATTTCCGTATCTATTGTCCTACTTGTCATAAGGTTTTTGTTATCGCAGCGTGTACTGCCCCGTTCAGGGTGTCAGCTAAAGACTATGTTTCCTGTGCCAGTTAGTTCTGGAAGTTTCTCGCCGCAAAAACGGGTTGGCGAGACAACATATTAGGACTTTACACATGAGCAATTTTTGACCATCAGCACACAAAATCACATTAGTTTTACAGGAAATTAAATGGAACTATTCATTTACTTTTATTAATTCTTTTAAAAAGGACGCCATTGATTTGACCAGTAGCGTGACGTCATTCCTACATAGCCACGTATAGGAGCAAGGTAAAAGATTTAGGAAGAATTGCTACCAATCACAGATAAAGTGCAACTACTAAGTACAATAATGAGACATTGTCACACAGGCAAGTAGGTGTGCCTACCGCATCAACAAACCAATAGCTATTTTATGTTAAGAGGAACGCAATTCCTTCGAACTAAAATACAAAAATAACAGACGTTTAGCTTTACTTTTCAATCCGATGAGGTTGAAAAACCCATATTTCAAGGAACACTGCGAAAAAAATTTCGCTTTCTTACATCACATAGTGATAATAATACCACAATGCGTTTCTGAGAAACTGACAAATTATTTCTGAGAAACTTGGAAAAAATTGATATCAATAAAAGAACGGGACAATACCGTAAAAATTTTTGCCCTGAACACACTGGTGGCCATAGTGATTCGCAGATAAAACTTCGTTAATCGGTAAAATCAGTAAGTGCTCACTTGCAGAGTCGGACGCCGGGGCAGCTGAGTTCCTGGTGCTGTTACCACGGGTGCCGGCGGCCGCAGCTCGCCCCGCACGGCACCTGCTCCTCGCAGCTCCCCTGCTTGAGGCAGACACCAGCGGCGCCGTGCCCCTCTGTGCAGCGACGGCACCTCGTCCTCGCGAGGCCACCAGCCCCCCATGCGGCGTGGAGGGAGGGGCGCCTCTCCCTCGCGAGCCTGGCGGCCGGGAAGCTCCACGCTGCGTGCCTGCGTCAGGGCGGGCGTTTTTAAGGAGCACGAACCCCGTTGAACTAACAGAATATCCTACAAATTCTGCTCTTATGGGACTATTTTTGCAGTCAGTCGATGGAAAACATTTTTAACGGTACCTATGAAGCTTAAGAAAATATTCAATTAGAGGTATCAGATTAACTAATCATATAAAATCTGCTATTGATGCAAATGGGCACTTTTTATTTTATACAATGCATACCATACTCACATATTGCACATGTTCAGTTAATGACGTGTTAGACACTTTCATGTCCTCCGCAACGAACTTTTGATAGAGCAAAGATCTTCTTACAATCCCCAAGGTCATCAAACTCGTTCAAGTTGAGTACATCACTCACGATTGCGGTTGGTCGTGAATGGGAAGGTTTTTTTCCAAACTTTAAATATATCGATACAAGGCAGAAACAATATTAACCGAAAACGTTTATATGAGGTAGATTAGATTAAAAACTCCCTAAGTCCAAGCCTCCCCAATCACAAAAATTAGACTGGATGCTATTTTAAGCCTCTCTATACGCAACAATTTGAGGCGGCGACACATAGTGGCCTGGAGCCGTGCTACAAACTTCATCTCAAGAACAACTGCGACTTAAAGAGAGGAAGGCATCATTTAGTAAGGAGATAAGGTAATGCGGAATTTATGCACAAGGTGCATAGAAATAGTAAGTTGAGAAGGAAGTTCATGAAACAAGATGAAAGTGGAAGAAGAAAGTAGAAGGTGCTGAAAAACAGGACAGCAGCGAACCGAAAAAAAAGATGGTCCTTAACATGAAACATTTTATATCAACAAAAAAAAGTCCTACCTAACTCTCAGCTCGGGACTGCCCCTTTCTGATGTAACAAAGATGGAAGCCTACCAAACCCTCAGCTTGGGACCGTACTTTCTGCCACAAGGAGTGCTAATTCCCATTCATAAAATAGTTGCATCTCGTTGATGGGAGGCATGAAAATATAAAGCCTTTTTTTTAAGTAGAACTGTAAGGCGTTAAGCCACGATCAACAGTCGAGGCTTTAACAGTAGATTACTAACCTTATTCATCAAAATTGTAAAATATGTATTGTACAGCGCATTTCAATCTTTCGTCGTAAAAAAGTCTGGAAACGTCAATTCAGTAAAAATCTACTCTCATGGCGCCAATGTCACTTTCATTAATCATTGGTTCGGCTACCTTACACTGATATAACTATACTCACACTCCAACTCTCGCGTCGAATAATTTACATCAATTCCACTATCATGGATAAAAATACAAGGAAAACTGTGAAACTCTAAAATTCAAAGATAAGCAAGACTGAGTAAGGGTACAGCTAACTACTTGAACAGTTTCAGTGACGACGACTGTGTGTTCGTGAGCTCAATTGACGACGATGACTGTGTGTTCGTGAGCTTAAGTGACGACGACGACTGTGTGTTCGTGAGCTTAAGTGACGACGACGACTGTGTGTTCGTGAGCTCAAGTGATGACGACGACTGTGTGTTCGTGAGCTTAAGGGACCACGACTGGGTGTTCGTGAGCTCAAATGACGACGATGACTGTGTGTTCGTGAGCTCAAGTGACGACGACGACTGTGTGTTCGTGAGCTTAAGGGACTACGACTGTGTGTTCGTGAGCTTAAGGGACCACAACTGTGTGTTCGTGAGCTTAAGGGACCACGACTGTGTGTTCGTGAGCTTGAGGGACCACGACTGTGTGTTCGTGAGCTCAAGTGACGACGACGACTGTGTGTTCGTGAGCTCAAGTGACGACGACGACTGTGAGTTCGTGAGCTTAAGTGACGACGACGACGACTGTGTGTTCGTGAGCTTAAGTGATGACAACTGTGTGTTCGTGAGCTTACGTGACGACGACTGTGTGTTCGTGAGCTCAAGTGACGAGGATGACTGTGTGCTTCAGTGCCGAAAAACTGAAGAACACAGTCATCATTTTAGCCGCAAGCAGCTCACGCGCAGCGCAATGAATGCCACTGGCTTAGAGGTTACCCAATGAAAAAACATTCCGTAATTATCTCAATCCCTCGAAAATTGGCCCAAAAGAAATGTAAAAATATGTAATGCCACCTGAATAATTAAATTACTAAAAATCATTTCTACATCAATTGACATGACACCGATAGGGACGTTATAATTTCTTTAACCCTTTGTCTACCGATGGTAACTCTAGTGCCAAGATAGCTAGTGCTTCCAGTTTAGGGCAACTAAATGAATTTTGGAGTAATTTTACGACTAGGGGAAAATTTAAAAATAAATAACGATATTATGGCAATTAATAGCATTAATGAAAATATTTTTTCACACATTCCAGAAGCCTTACATTTTAAATTTGCAAATCAATTGCTCTGAGTTCAAGTCCTATGATCCGTGTCACTCATTTAATAACTTTTTTTTTAACCCAATAAATTCTTTCTAATGTTTGTTGATTTCCTGATAAGTTTTTGACAAATACTCAATTCATGATTTTTAATTTAGTAAATCTATGGTATAGAACATTCTTCTTGCTAAGCATACATTTTCGAAGAAGCTTAATTTTTTCTTTAAAATAAAGAAGTAGACGCTTGCTCAACAAGAAAAAACCCATGCTATGGCAACTTCACCGATATATCAGGGTATTGATAACTTCTTTGTGTGAAAATTTCTACCTAAACTATTTGAGTTTTGGTACTCAAAGGGTTAAAGATAAACCGGGTCTCTTCCATCTTCATTCAAAATGTTGGAAATCTTGGTATCTACCGCACATAAAAAAGATAAAAATATTCGGCAACTAAACTCCATTTCGTTCAGATCAGTCGATGAGCGACCGATAAGTTTTCGTAATAAGTAGCTTGAGCCGGACGAGGAGAGGTGAAGTTACCTGTAGCAGCGTCAGGAGGGAGGGGAGGCAGCATGGGGCGCACCCCGATGGTGTCGAGCACTTGGCGGTCGCAGCCCAGCACGCAGGTGGTGACCACGTCGGGCAGGAGCGGGGCGAAGGAGCGCGGCTTTAGCGTCAGCCGCAGCAGCGACGGCGCGCCTGCGCACTGCGACCACGGCACGCGTTATTGATGCAGCGCACACAGTCACTGTAGCATACAGTTACTCTCACTGAAGCACAGTCACTGTAGCATACAGTTACTCTCACTGAAGCACACAGTCACTGTAGCATACAGTTACTCTCACTGAAGCACACAGTCACTGTAGCATACAGTTACTCTCACTGAAGCACAGTCACTGTAGCATACAGTTACTCTCACTGAAGCACAGTCACTGTAGCATACAGTTACTCTCACTGAAGAACACAGTCACTGTAGCACACAGTCACTGTAGCATACAGTTAC
>JACJUY010000902.1:108212-139773 GCA_014220935.1 Platorchestia sp. MABIK
GCTGTAGCATACAGTTACTCTCACTGAAGCACACAGTCGCTGTAGCATACAGTTACTCTCACTGAAGCACACAGTAGCTGTAGCATACAGTTACTCTCACTGAAGCACACAGTCGCTGTAGCATACAGTTACTCTCACTGAAGCACACACAGTCGTCGTCACTGAAGCACACGAACACACACAGTCGTCGTCACTGAAGCACACGAACACACACAGTCGTCGTCACTGAAGCACACGAACACACACAGTCGTCGTCACTGAAGCACACGAACAACACACACAGTCGTCGTCACAGGATTCGAGTAGCAGGCAATTTGAAGAAACCTCTCAAGTCTCACCACACTTCCAAATGATGAGGGGCGCGAGAGAAACACCTACCTTTAACGAACACGTTCAACAACTATGTAGTTGCTCTCCTGGTGTAGCGTTTTGTTATCAAGGTTATAGGCTTTCAATTCCCAGCGTAATTACATTAACATTAATATAATGTTGATACTGTTTAACAGAGTTGTACCTAAATTAGTTAAGTACCCCCTTTGCAAAATTTTAAAGTTGTTGATGAATAAATGCTTAAAATATACGCATAGAATCGTCATCGATGCAACAAATGTAACATATTTCCACATATTAGCTATAGGGAGTTGTGTTGGGAATATTAGACTGTGTGAACGTGGAGTGATGTTGATCTGTCTGGTAATAGCCATGCAAGAGTGTAAGTAAAAGAGGAGAGCTCATCTCGAGAAGAGCAGCGCACGCCAGTTGCGTGCGGCCCAGTGAGACTGGGAGTGCCGTGTTCCGGTGAGCGACAGAAGGTGTCCGAGTTTGAGGCATCTGTCCTCCGTAACGGGGAGGGAGCTCAACACAGCCACCACACTAGATCATGAAGTTGTCTCAATAGAATATGAGAACTCCAACTCGAGTTTCATAGATTTTCAATAATTGCCGTTTCATTGCCGACGTTTGATAAAAGTAACTAAATTATCGAAGAGACACAATCGGCCATTATCAAAGAAACGCAATCAATCCTCACTGATCACCTCGAAGTGAAACAATTTTACCATTTCCGTGTAGTGACATGTTACCACCAGCAATAATTGCCCTTTTTAAATAATTCAATGGTTATGCAAGAAACTGATTCCTCCATAATCGAGTCTCAGAATAGTTACAATATCACGAAGACGAACTTACACTTTGGCATTTTTCAGGAAGTACGTCGACGGCGACGACGCTGTCAGGCAACCAGCGACACACGCGACACTCTGGGAAGCCGAGGCAAGATAAAAAGAAACCGCCGTTGTTTTTCTTCTGCTTCACCACGACCCTGTCGCCACACTCGCCACATTCACATACCTGGCATCATACACTCGGGATGTAAAATACCATATAAGTCATAACAATAAAATTTGTAGCAGTTCTTTGCGTATCCCTGCTATAGTGCACATGCTTTATGGCAATTTTTGGGAAATTCAAAAAACAATTATCATAAAAATTTGGCGACTCAATGTAAGTGGCATGACCTTACACTACACAATAAAGCACCGCGGCAACAAGGCACGCGAACGTAAAACCGAACTTGCACGAAAAAGTGCACGCAAAAACTCCAGAACTCAGAGGATAAGTAGAGAACGGGACCTGCTGGAAGTCCCACGTGAAATTAGGCAGGAGCGTGGACGCGGTGGGAGCTTCCTCCAGCAGCGCGGCCAGAGCCTCATCCAGCTTGGTGGCCTGAGCAGACACGGAACCTCAACATCATCGCGTCAGCGTGCCTCACGCCATCAAACAAACAATATGACAGGCAGTCTCAGAATCAGGTATGTGAAATTAGAATCATTATTATTTTCAGTACTCGTGTGTAAAAAATGAGCATAGCAAAAAATGGAAAAAACAACCAGCAAGTTCATTAATAGCCACAAAGCAAACCGATATCCCGACAATAAACTGTGTACGGTATAGTCAACAGACGTTTAACAGAAATATAATAATAAATTGTTTAGAAAACATATCCTTGATTTTCTTTTAAAATATTTTTTCACACACTAAAAGATAAGTTAAGCTAAGCTTCTACAGCACCAAGAGTACCGTTTACTTTAAAAGAGATGGACAGCCATTGCCCGCCGTTTTCGGGTGAATTTTTGTTACACCTCGCGAGGTTTTTTCTTCAACTATATAAATGCACGGAAAAACGAAAAATTCAGATGCAAGATTGGGGAGCAGAATAGAAGTCTACAGTGCAAAAATTTGTACTTAGCATCTGCTGCACCATCTATTCCGTACAACGGAATTCTATCAAACATTTGCATCGGACGCGTCTCAAACTCAAACCGTCCGAAAAAAGACTGGACCGAAACTTCAGCAGAAATTCCTTTCACTTTACGCGTGATTGTAACTTGGCCGGTTTATCATAACGCAGAATACGATCCAGCAATATTTCTTTGTTCAGCAAGCAGTGGGCTTCACAGCACGCTAATACATTCCAACAATGACGCGCAATTCGTCAGCGGTCTTCATTCACCAACTATGGCTCCAACACTTCCTGTCATACGTCTACGACACTTCAATCTTCCTCATCGAACGTTTTAAACGTTATTTAATAAATTTATCGCTCAGTGATGTTTGTTGTGGTAAATACAGCACATTCTTGCACAAGAAAACGTGGCGATTCAATGAAAACGCGAATAATAAGAGCGAAATCATCCTCGGATCGGTACAAATTTCTGCGTGTTATTTTATTTCAGCACCATTAAAAATACACGTATTTAGAATCCTTGTACATTTATAATGCCATCCTGAGTTGAATTTTTACGGTCCTTTATTGTATATGTATAATTGCATCAACTATTAAAGACAGAATACACAAAGTTTTAACAGTCATTTATACGCTTTATCATTATGAATGTTGTTACAACTCTGTCTTAGTAGATTTTCATGATAATATTATAATTATAACACTTTTCTTTCAAACACAAGTGCTGAATATCACATTATACGAAACGCTTCTTTTTAGGGACATTTCGGGAAATGTCGGTACTTTTTATTTTAAATTTAAAATTCATCACAAATGATTGCACATGTAAATTGGGAGTTGATAGCGACACAGTATGAAGGGACTCTGAACATCACAGATCAGCTTTGCAATAAGTATTTTCGCTTTTTATTTCTTCACAGCAATACTTTTCAAACACGTCTAGTGAAAAAAACAAGGTTAAAATCTGATGACACGAAAAATGACAGTAGTGAACTGAAAGAAGATCCGTGCCAAAACCAAAAAACCCATACTATTTCAATAAAAGGAAAGCCTACCGACAATTCAGTTCGGGACCTCACATCTTCCTCTAGGGAACGAACCAATACAACATTATTCGAAGAATTTTAGGGTAAATTTTGAAAAAATCGAGTAAAAAATAATTTTCTCCGTCCTGCACTCATTCTGTTGATGTACATTCTAGCAAGTACTGTAATTTAAGGTATTTAATTGTCGCTTTAGATTAGTTAAGCATCAATATGCAAGTAGCTTAGACGCACACCATTTAGCATGATGATCAGTATCATCAATATTTACCATTCTTTGGACAGGAAGAAATTTATTTTTCTTAAACGTTCATAATAGTACAAGATTATATTATTAGGTTGTTACAAAAATAATGGCCGCTCGAAGGTCTGGGGTTTGAAAAGTTATTTTAACACAACTTTTTTAGTTTATTTTTGATGAACCTTGGCATGCATAACAATTAATGTGTGCTCATTAATATTTTGTAACTTCTTTTCAGACAGAACATAATTTTGAAGGATAGAATCCCTCCATGATGAACATGACCTTCGCCTACTTCTGTTGCATGAGTTCAAACTTGGGCACAACGCCTCCGAAGCTTCTGCCAATATCAACCGAGCATGGGCAGAAGAGTCTACAAGGGATCGGACAGTACGAAGGTGGTTCGGGAAATTCCGGAGTGGTGATGAGAGCCTTAAAGATGAAGAGGGTAGAGGACGTTTGGGCAGTCTCGAGAATGAGCAATTGCATGCGGCTGTTGAGCAAATCCACGTCAAAGTGTTAGAGAAATGTCTCAGACACTTGGTGTCAGCATTGCAACAGTCTCGCGCTATTTGAAGATTACTAGAAAGGTGAAAAAGCTCGATAAATGGGTTCCTCATGAGCTCAATGAGAATCAAAAGCTTAGGAGTTTTGAAGTGTGCTCGATGCTCTCTCTGCACAACACCAACGATCCCTTTCTTGACCGAATTGTCACTTGTGACGAAAAGTGGGTCCTTTATGACAACCGTAAACGATCAGGTCAATGGCTCGATCGTGATGAGCCCCCCAAACACTTCCCAAAGCCAATGTTGCACCAGAAAAAGATTATGGTGACTGGTGTTCTGCAATAGGTGTTATTCACTACATTTTTTTGGGAGTCAATGAGACCATTAATGCAGAGATACTGCGATGATCTCGCTGTTATGCATGCTCGATTGAGCGAAAAGAGACCAGCATTAGTGAATCGACGTGGTCCAATTCTGCTCCACGATAACGCGCGGCCACATGTTGCAAGAATGACCGTCCAGAAACTCACAGAACTGGGATACGAGACTTTACCACATCCTCCATATTCTCCAGATCTTTCACCTACTGATTATCATTTATTCAAGCACTTAAGCACATTTTTGGATGGTAAAACTTTTAGGTCTAAACAAGAGGTGGAAACGACCTTCAAAGATTTTGTTGCATCACAGCCATAAACTTTTGATCAACAAGGGATAAATAATCTCGTAGTCCGATGGCAGAGATGAATAGCTGCTCAGGGTTCATGTTTCGACTGAGTTTAACATCTCTATTGTTCATTTATCAAGGATTAAATGCATGCTTCTGAAATCGGCCATTATTTTTGTAACAACCTAATATCATGTTGTTATTTTATTATTTCAGAACACTCTAGATACAACAAAGGCGATCTCAAGAGAGCGGAAAGAAGAGACCATTTAGTTGGATAGTTGAAAACCGGGAATCCAAGTACAAGGTGTGTTCCTACACAGGATATTATGCGTACGGCGTATGAAAACAGCCAACTTGGAAGAAAAAAGAAGAAAATACAAAGAAGATATAGCAAAGAAAGGATGGTAGGTGAAAGAAGCAAAATGGGCAGGAAAGACAGAAATGCTGAAGGCCTACCTATAACAGAGGTAACATAACATTAGATTAGATGTTAGTTTAAGCCTCCCTAACGGAAAAAAGAGTTCCGAAGCGAGGAAGGAGGAAGGCACCATTTATGTTGGAGATAGGGGAACGTGGAAGCTATGCAGAAGGGGCATAGAAACAGTAAGTTGAGAAAAAACTTTATGAAACAAGATAAAAGTTGAAGAAAAAAGTAGTAGGTGCTGAAAAAAAGGGCATCAGTGAACCAATAAAGGGTGGGCCTTGACTAAACAAAAACCTTTATTTCAATAAAAAGAAGCCTCACCTAACTGTCAGCTCTGTCCCTCGCACATTTCCCCCTGGGAGTGCGAATTCCCATAGATATAATAGTTGTTTCCCCCTGAGGGGAGGTAACATAACAGAACGAATCGAAGATTAGTTGAAGCAATCAAAGGATGAAATAGAAAACTAGTTGCAGCAATCTAACCAGTTGTTTGTTTCTAAGTTTAACAGTTTGAAAGTAACAATGCGCTAGAAGTAACAATTTAATCTTTAGCCCTAACAACACGTTACTCAGACCACACCGCTCAGCAACTCAATGCTATTGAATTTGCCGAGATGCAAATTTTCAGAGGCCGAAATTCCCCACACAATTATGAAACAAGAGTCATGTAAGAGAAGTCTCAGAAAACAATCTTCACTTTCAACGAAGGCTAGATATTTATTGCAAAATTTGAACAATACAGCGGTGACTGACCAGGCAGCCTTCATTTTCACGGTGTGCATAGTTATACTGACTCTCTCGGCAATTAATAATAACTGAAATATTAACTTCTCTGCAATTCAGAAGAAGCGAAGTAGTAGAACTATTCAGAGAGCTCAAGGAAAAACGCGAGTAAATAAGCTAGTTGGAAGCATTGTTAGATATAACTTCATTACTTGACCCCAAACTTCCTTCAGTTTTTCATTTTCAAAATAACGAACAGGAAAGTTGACTGAAAAAGAAAACGAAAGGAAACTACAGTGATGTCGTGATTATCAGTTCTGCATGTAGGGCATCTTTCAACTCTCGTAGTTGCAGTAAAGTTAGAATGACTTTTGCAATCTTAGTGCACGAACTAGGAATTGTGAGCTCAAGTGCTCAAACCTGCATAAATAAAACTATCTCAAAATGCGTTGAGTACACTGCACTAGTTTATGTAGAAGAGGCGCTACAGAAAAATGCGGCTATGCTGAGAAACACTCAACGTTCTAAATACTTACACATATGGCGGAGTGCATTTCACTATAAGAGGAAAAAAAACAAGATTTTTCTCACGTGAGGACTACTCAAGATGTCACCGGGACTGCCTACTCGAATACACAAAAACAAACAAACCCGCCACAGGAAAGCAAACCAAATGATTAATGTTTCAGCGAGTACACAAGATAACTAGACCTTAAGTGACTGCGACTTCTCATGAACTCCAAGACAACTCAGGAGATGAATTATCTGTTCCTCACGCCACATCTTAGAGCTCCCTATAACATTTGAGATTTGTCTAGTGGTGTAGAACATACATTGCTTGCAACCGCTGACCGCACCTGAGCCATACGTTTTCAGCATGAGCAAACCCAATCAAATTTACTACGACAGAGAGTAAAAATACCAAATCTCTCCAGAATAATAACTCACCACGACGGATAAATGGAGGGGACCAGCAGCAGCAGCTTACCTGGTGAGCAGCCTCCACGAAAACCTCCTTGTACTTCTGAATCTGTTCCTGTAGCACCACAGCAGCATCGCGCCGCCCTTCGCAGATGCTAACCCAAAAAGGAAATAAAATGAGAATGTCAGCTTAAGTATCTAGAAGCATAGCAGCTTCGGCAGGATCACCAGATGTCTTACATAGAATAATTTTTTTGGCTACGGGCATAGGGCAAGCTACTTGATATATTAGTTCGCTTGTACCAGTCCCAGTGGATGTAGCTTTCAATTATTTTGCGGGCAAAATTTGCTCTCGTGGTTGAGAAGGTCCGTAACATGAAAACGATAATGAAACATAATGTGTTATACTTGGTATTATCCTTAATTTTTTTTTTACCTTTCGCCGCATCACGGAACGATTTTGCAGCAGCTATCGGGGACCGGATATTTAAAGTTTTCACGTCATCGTTCGCTATCTATGGTCTATAGATTATGTTAGTTCAAGCCTCCCTAACCACAAAAAGGTGTTCCCAAGTAAGGAAGGTACTATTTTATAAGGAAGTAAGAAAACGAGGAATCTATACACAAGGTTTGTTCATACATCCTGCGCATAGAAACACCCAAGATTAGAAAAAGAATTTGATACAATAAGAATGAAATAAGAAAGTAAAAGATACTGAAAAAATATACAGCAGTGAACCGAATAAACGTGGTCGGGAACAAACAAAGATTAGGTTAGATTATAAGTTAGTTTGAGCATCCCTAACCGCTACAAAAAAGAGCGTATCGAAGAGAGGAAGGAGGAAGGCACCATTTAGTATGGATATTAGGGAATGCGGAATCTATGCAGAAGGGGCATAGAAACAGTAAATTGGGAAAGAAGTTCATGAAACAAGATGAAAGTTGAAAAAGAAAGTAGTAGGTGCTGAAAAACAGGACAGCAGTGAACCAAAAAAAGGTGGCCTACCTAACTCTCAGCCACGGCCCACACATCTTCCCCCTGGTAGAGCTAATTCCTATAGATACAATAATTGTATCCCCCTGAGGGGCGGGAACAAACAAATTAATTCTCTATCCGGGAAAGGAATGCCTCCCTGACCATCAGCTCGGGATCTCACATTTGACACCAGAAGCACCAATTCCCTTATATACAATAATTGTACACCCCTCAGGGGAGCTAACCGTCATTACGTCAACTGTCGTCTGGGAAAAATAGAATTTATGATCAAGTTTGAAATGTTAGGATATATTAGTGTACATACAGTGGATAAAAAATTACTTATGCCGTACCAAAAAATTAATTTTCTGCTAATAGAAACATTCCTACGCATATTTAAAAAATGAAACTCCTACTGAAGAAAAGATACAATGAAATAACAAAAATACATACCAAGATATAAAAAATTTATTGTTAATCGTTCAATTAACAACGAAGATTAGAAAAAAACGCGGCATAAGTACTTCTGGCACCACTGAAATTGAGACAGGTTTGCAGGACTCTCAGCTCTGTCTCAATAGCTATTAATTTATGTGTAAATGCAACAGATTCCATCAAGCCATAAAAAGACTGCAATTTTTTTTACCAAAATAAATGATTTAGGTAAAAGAAGTGAAAATTTTCATAACGCGGTCACCATCGCCAGGTGACAATTTCATATCGAGACCAGTTTTATGCTCATTATCTTCAGCCACATTTACGTTAGTGAGGCAGACAATTTATTGCCACCTGCGCTTTAACGTGATTTAATGAATGGGGTACCAGATATGGAAGATAAAAAGCCAAAAACACAGAACATCAGTACCTATTGATACAAATCAGAACTAAGATATCAGGATAAAGCTTAAAGCGCAATTAACTAAAGTGAAACTCGGACAACTAAGAACCATAGCCAGTCGTGTTGAGTTGTGATTTAAAAAAAGTACACGGACTAAAAGCTATACATTGTTGTATTTGATGGGAAATGGTACGCAGGTACGCAGTAGTCAGTCCTGAGAAATCCATTTCCAGGTATAGTTATTATACTTTTTACCTTTGAATCATTTGTCCTCGCTTCAGAACTTGCTTTTAAAATTTGGATCATTTTCACAAAAGTTTTATCCTAAAGAAAAGGTAGTCGCAAGTACTACTTTCGATGAATAATCTGTGAAGTCAACATTTGCAAAGGTCTCTTACTCGATAAAGTTAATGGATTAAGTTTTTTATAGAATTTTTAGGAACAAAATCATAACGTTCTCTAAATGTAATAGAAACAAGATTTCATCAACAATAACTATATTGTTGAATTACTCACTCAGTGTGGGAGCTATGCACACTCAATCATTCATGTCTGGCTCTCTAGCAAGGGTAGTCATTAGAGCGCGCAGGAAAGTGAAAAAACTACTGAATAGCATCAAGCAGTTTTTTTTTACTTCCCTTTCGTAGCACTTTTCCCCTCCATGGATCTTGGTGAAGAATTTTGTTAGGATTTTCCCCACTATGGACATCGGTGAAGAATTTTATCAGGAAAATACAACAATCACAAAACATGCGATGAAAAGAAAAACTATGAATCAGTTCACTATTATTTTCAAGAAACTGAAATCCGGTTGCTCAAGATCCGAAAGATTTACCACTCCCGATACACCAAGGGGTTGGTGTTTCTTCAATACTTCGGCGTTTGGTCGGCCTCTACACCAATGAAAGTGAGATGTTCAATCGAGACACTAATTTCAATTGTTATTTAACTATAGTCACGCAATTAATACGATACTTGACTCAAGTTATGAACAACAGGGACTGATTTTAACCATATACTTTGAGGTTCACATAAAACGATGTTGAACTCTAGGATCGGCAGTATATAAGATGATCTGAACACTGACGCTTTGAGGTCCTCCTCGAGGCCGGCCCTGAGGTGTGGGCGGGACATTTGGAAGCCCATGTCATCGTAGCCGTTGACAAGCCCCATGCCAAGCGTGCCGGGCACGAAGCGCGTGTCTTGTAACCCCACGTACGAGCGCGCCTTGATCGTTTCGATGTGGTCGGCGTGGGTGGCGTCCGTCCCTGCACCACGACATGTGATAATGCTTAAAAATAATTAGGGTCACTTCCTAGATAGTTAGGCAAATGCTGGCGCACACGTGATTATGGAAGTGATAAGTTAAATTCAATTGGAAGAAACTTCATAATTCGCGTAAAACAAAAATATGGCCAAATTCAACGTAATGCCATAGAATTTGGAAAAATTCAAACGCATTGTTGCGATATTTTCCTTAATTCATGTTCCTTCCAGTTTTAAGGAAAGAAACTTTAGTGCATTAATGCATTGAAACTATGATTCATAATTGAAGTGAAAAGGCCTTCTCCCATGCAGTGATCCCATGCCTACACATTCAATCATTTACTTTTGTGTATTAACCCTTTCCTTCCCAAAACTCTAATTGCTAAGGGAAAAGTTTTCAAAGGTAATTTTAGTCATTACCCTGAAATATCAGCAAAATAACATTAGCATGTTTTTTTTTGCATAAGCAGGTGCTTACTTCCTTTCTAACACGTTGACTACGATTGCGCTTGTTGTCAAGTTGATTTGGTTAGGTTATGAAAAACAGACTGGTAATATCGATATATTTGCTGGAATGAGTTTCCGTCCTTTGTAATGGAATGTAAGAGCTCAATAATATTTTCATGGTATGATAAAATTCCTTCAAAAAGGTCGCAAAATGGTTTGGAATTTTATACATTTACATTGGTGCGTGTATGAACAATTTACCTAGTGGTACACATTTGTCTTACTCCGTGGTCAAAGCATTAAATTGAAAAAAATTATGCTTTAAAAATGTATGCTTCCACGCCAAAAAAATTGCCGAAAAATCTAAGATAAGACATCAATTTAGATTTTGCTATATTTTATTTGTAAATACATGTTCTTATGAAAAACTTGCTGAAGTTAAATAAAAAAGTATTAAATGTATTGCATAGTCCATGAAGCTTACATTGAGGATATCAATAGCAAATGGCACATAGCAAATGGCACATGTCAAACTTCTGGAGTGTCTAAAACATAGTTGCAGGAATATTATTAATTGCCCTAATTTTGTAGTTTACTTCAAATAATTTCCCAACTATTTGAATTACCTTGAAATTTTGTCAATTTCCCTAAACTGGAAGACGAGTTCACGACGGGAACTGGAATTCCCGTCGGGAAGCAAAGGGTTAAATGGATCTCAATTGATCGAAGTAAACATAAATATACCCAAAGTTTTGTGAGTTGCAGGGCTGACTACACAACCTGCACAACAACATGAAAAAAGCCTATTAGTATAATTAACACCACTTCGTAACAATAACCAAATACACATGCTAGACATTCAAAATCCAAAAAATACCCTCACTTGTCTCATTTCAACATCAACTGATAGAAAGAGCCGTGATAAGGAGGGCCACGGCACTAACGATCAGCCTATCTATTAATTGAACACACGCGACTAGAGGCCAAACGGTCCAAGATCAGAATGAGAAGTGCACAATAAACATCACTGGTACAGGGGGGGCCAATTATTTCGCAAAAAGCGAGTTTTTCTATTTTCTCGTTAAACTAAGGTGTAGTCTTGCGTAGTTTATAATTGGTTGCTTTCAGAAAACATTATAAAGAATAAATAAAACATAATTGTTCACAAACAATGTTTAATAACTTGTAAAACTAAAAAGTAGTTATTTTCAATATTTGCAATGTTGATCGCGCTTCTTGAAAACTGTTTTGATGCGCTTTGGCATGCTGTTTACTAATTTTCAATGATATTATAATCAAAGAACCTCCACTCTTCTTCAATTAAGGCTCCAAGTTGCGCTAAGTTGGTTGGTTTCTTCGTGTTCACTCGACTTCTGATGATCGACCATAAATTTTTGATCGGATTCAGATAAGCTAAATTTCCAGGCCAAGAACCCACAATCTCCACTCCGTTGTCATCAAGAAATTTTTTACAAACTCTTGGATTATGACAGGGAGCGCCATCATGTTGGTAAACCATCTCTTTGTCGGGAAACTGACCAGCTATCGCAGGAAGGAGATGATATTTTAAGACTTTCAGGTACCAGGCCAAATTCATTGCTAAGTTTTTGGGTAAAATCGTCAGTGCTCCAGTTCCCTTACTTGAAAACCAACCCCAGGCGTGAAGAGTGGTACGATGCTTGACCGTTGGAACGACACGCTCCTCGTTAAATCTCACGCCTTTTCTTCATGGCATGAGGCTTCATAAGGTGGCAAAAATAGGGAATGGAGATTCATTGGAGAAAATGACTTTTCCATTCTTCAGCAGTCCAATGCTAGTACTTCCTGCAAAAATTGAGGCGGTCTTTGATGTTCTCTGCCATCAAAAGAGGTTTCTTCGCAGCTCTTCTTGAAACAAGTCAATTGTCGAAGAGTCGACATCGAACAATTCGCGTTGAGGCATGGACGATACCCTCACCCATTCTAGCGCAAGCTCTGAACTGCTCGCAGTCCTTTCCCGTCACGAGTTGCGCACGAAAGCCCTATTTTGACAAGCCGACAACAATCTTTTCCTGCCAGGGGCTGTCTTTGCCACTCTGGATTTTGTCTTGTTGAATTGTTTTATCAACCTGCAGTCAGTTGACGATGCAAGTTGCTTGGCAACGATTTCCATTTTTGACTAATCACTCTGATGGAGATGAATGATGGTTTTCCAAATTTCTTCCGAAATCAACCAGATGAATCTGGTAAAGAAAACATTTTTCAAAAATCTCAACAATCAAATAATTAAACAAAATATTTGAAAATAAACATGCAACTCATCACGCAAACTATTTTTTCATCAGTTCCATTGCCCGTATCAGCTTTTAAACCAGCACAAATAGGTTTTCCGTATTTTAGGAAAAACAAAATTGGTAAATTTTCAAGAAAATCGACATAATATAATTTTTTTAAACCTCACTTCTAAGTAATTTTGCTTCATTATAGGACTGTTAACGATTAGGGATGAGTAAATTCTGAAATAAAGCCCTGAAATAAAAAGCTTTTTCTCAAGATCATTGGCCACACGTGTAGAAGTAGGCAACCCAGGCACTGAATAATAACGCTCCCAGTGGAATGGCTCCGCTTCCTCGCAGGACAAGGAATATTCGGACGGTATTCTCATAACATTGAACGCCACTGACTCCCCATTAAATAGCCCAGATTACAAAAAAGTAAAGGAAAATCATTGATATGAAACACATTAACAAAAAGACAAGTAAACGAAACCTAAATCAAAAGAAGAGAAAATTTTAGTGAAATGAAAGGAAGACAAGAGTACTGAAAGATTAAATTTGATTTCACGTTCGTTTAAGCCTCACTAACGACAAGAAAGGCATTCCAAAAAGAGGGAGGATGAAGGTTCCATTTAGAAAGGAGGTAAGGGAACGAGGAATCTATGCACAAAGTGTGTTCCTACACAAGATCCCCATGCGCATAGAAACAGTAAAATCAGTAACAGTATTCGAAGTGAATTACAGTAAATTGTGAAAGTATATGAAACAAGATAAAAGTTGAAGATGAAAGCAGAGGGAGGGTGCTGAAAAACAGGAGAACAGTGAACCGAGAAAGATGGTCTTGAACAAAACCAAAAACCTATCCTATTTCAACGAAAAGAAGGCCCACCTAACTTCCAGCTCGGGATCTCATGCGCAAAAAGAGCTCCAGCGCCTCACCAATTCCATGCTTTTCCATGAGGGCGATGAGGTCAGCTTCTGTGAGGAGCGATGGTGGCGACGTCTCGCCGCCCACCTTCTCCAGCTGCACGTCCAGCCGGGCGCCCATCTGCAGCACAGGCTTTCTATGAACGAAGCACAGGGCCAGTGGGGGCGCACGCCGTGCATCACGTCTCACATCGACACTACAGCACCACATTTGCCACAAATATCAATCCAAATCTACAACCGCAAAAAAAATAAACTTATCATCAAACTATAAGTAACACAAATTTTCTCACACAATTCATACTTGCAACAAGGTTTCTCATATTTTAAACAAATGATGGCAGGTTACAAGTTTTTGCCACATTAGCAAATCCGGTCGACACGTTAGATTATAGGTTAGTTTAAGCCTCCCTAAAGGCTACAAAAAAAGCGTATCGAAGAGACGAAGGAGGAAGGCACCATTTAGTATGGATATTAGGGATTGCGGAATCTATGCAGAAGGGGCATAGAAACGGTAAGTTGGGAAAGAAGTTCATGAAACAAGATAAAAGTTGAAGAAAGTAGTAGGTGCTGGAAAACAGGACAGAAGTGAACCGAAAAAGGTGGTCCTTAACATAGCAAAAAATGTTTTTGTTTTAACAAATAGAAGGCCTACCCAACTCTCAGCTCGGGCCCTCATACATTTTCTCCCTGGGGCGGTCGGCACATTTACCTTTTTTTTCAGGAGAGTGACATCCTTTTCATTGGGAACACTTGTCAGCATTCGAGGAGTTACTGCTACAAAATTTTGATTAAGGCTCTCATGGTTTCACTTGCACATTCACATGGAAAAAGCGTGGTACTTAATAAGTTCCAGCATTGTTACCAAAACATTTGACAGGTCTGTAGGCAGAGACAAATGTCGGTTTCCAAAACATACACTTGCGAGCTTCGTACACACTAATGCCCAACCCAGCTCCTGTATTTGCTCAGCAGCATGAGCTCACGTCTAGTCATTTCAGTAAGAACAACAGTTAGGAAGGGAGAGAAAGTTTTTTCTTGACAAAAATAGTATGTTACTTTACATTCCTGAAGATGTGACTCAAAAAAAAAACGTGCTGTTTTTTTTGAAAAAACATGTTTTTGTAAAAAAAACATGGCTAAAAAAACCTGGATATTTTGTTTTTTTTTATATATTTTGTTTGAAAATAACTCAGCAAGAAAAAGATCCACATTACATTATTTGTTTTCATGTCAGATTATAAAATAAAACAGCATACTTCTTAATTCATGGTTTTCTATGTTTGTATGAAATTTTTCATTTTCTGTGGTTTCATGTTTTGATATTTCATTTATTTTACAATGCATATGAATGACCTTCAACTCCCCAAATAGTGTGTTGTAATAATACATCTTTACTTATGGTCATTGATAGAGATGTGACCAATAAAACCTTGCTGTTTTTTTAAATGTTATTTTTACAAAAAATTATGACTAAAAAACATGGATATTAATGTATTGTATGTGACCAAAAAAATCCAATGCTGCTTTTTAGAAAAAACAGTTTTTTACAGAAAAATAATGACTAAAAACATGGATATTAATATGTTTCATGTGACCAAAAAAAAACCATGCTTTTTTACAATATGTTTTTGTTACAAAAAATCATGACGAAAAAACACGGATATTGATATATTTTATTTGACCAATACAACTTTGCTGTTTTTTTAAAAAACATCTTTTTTTACAGAAAAATCATGACTAAGAAAACGTGGATATTAATATATTTTATTTGACCAAAATCCTTGCCTTTTTTGAAAAGTGTCTTTTTACAAAAAAATGGACTAAAAAATGGATAGTAATGACTTTTTGTAAAAAAAAGTTTTTTTTTATAAATAGCATGGTTTTTTTTGGTCAGATAAGGTATCTTAATACCCATGTTTTTAATCATGATTTTTTTGTACAAAAAATTTTTAAATGCATGGTTTTTTGATCACACAAAATGTATTAATATCCATGTTTTTTTACAAAGTTGTGACCAAAAAATGGATATCAATGACTTTTTTGTAAAAAATACATGTTAAAAAACATTGATTTTCTGGTCACATTATATATATTATTATCCATGTTTTTTAACATGATTTCTTGTAAAAAAATGGTCAAAATGCAGTTTAATGCATTCACGGAAATTAAAAATTCCATTCCAAAGCATCACTAGGTACACATTTGAAAAAGTTTTAGAAGAATGACATTCTGCTCGCTGATGCGTTATTTTTGAGTTATTCAAGTTTTGAATTTTAGTCTTCCATAGAAGTTGCGTTGCGCGCTTGAGCAGTTAGAGTATGCTTGGGTACTTTGTAATTTATTATTAGCGAACCCCGCGGAGCCTGAACCCACATCTAGGATGTTTTAGTTAATAACGCAATAATGGTAATCACTCAAAAATATTAGTGGGATTTGGGTAGTGAATACTGAAATCAATATGCAGTTGACATCAGTTTCAATATGGTAGAACATTAGCAAAAGCGTAGGAGTGAATACCGTAGATTCAAGTATTCACTTCCCCAGCCCCGCTAAAATTTTTGGGTGATAACGTTTATTGTGTTGTCAACTAAAACATCCTAGAAGTGGGTTCAGGATTCGCGGGGTCGGCTAATAATAAATTACAAAGTACCCAAACGTACTCTAACAGCTCCAGCTCAAGCGCGCAACTGACTGGAACTGCTATGGAACACGAAAATTTAAAAGTAAAATAACTCGAAAATAACGCATCAGCGAGCAGAATGTCATTCGTGTAAAACGCTTATAAATGTGTTCCTTTAGTGATTCTTTGGAATGGAATTTTTAATTTCTGTGGGTGCAATAAACTGCATATTGACCAAAAAATCTGAAAAAAGCAGCATGTTTTTTAGGTCACATAAAATATATTAATATCCAAGTTTTTTAGTCATGATTTCTTGTAAAAAAACATGTTTATAAAATAAACTGCATGGGTTTTTTAGGTCACATGAAATATATTGTTTTTTAGTCATGATTTTTTGTGAAAAAACAGCTTTTTTTTTTGGTCAAATAAGATGTATTAATATTCATATTTATTAGTGATTTTTTTTAAAAAAACGTTTTTTTTTTAAATCATGGTTTGTTGGTGTCCTAAAATATTTTAAAATCCATGTTTTTCTCCATATGATTTTTTTAAAGCATGATTTTTAAAAATATGTTTGATTTTTTTAAATTATTATTTTTTGTAAAAAAACATGTAAAATAAAACAGCATGGTTTTTTGGACACAAAATATATTAATATCCAGTTTTTTAGTCATGATTTTTTAGTCAAAAACAGTAAAAAAAAAATAAACATGGTTTTTTTAGACACACAAAATATATTAATATCCATGTTTTTTAGTCATGACTTTTTCTAATAAAACATTAAAAGGAAACCCTACAGTAAAAGTGGTGGCAGATAACCTACAATTACCAAGAGGAGTCTAAGAGGAACAGCAGGAGCCACAGAACTCATATTGATGGAGTCAAAATTCAGAGCTTATTATCTCTACTATGTCTGATTTTTTTGGTCACATAAAAATAAAATCAGACATAGTAGAGATAATAAGCTCTGAATTTTGACTCCATCAATATAAGTTCTGTGGCTCTGGCTGTTCCTCTTAGATTCCTCTAGGTTATTGTGGGTTATCTGCCACCACTTTTTCTGTATGGTTTCCTTTTGATGTTTTTATAACAAAAAAATCATGACTTAAAACATTGATATTAATATATTTTATGTGACCAAAAAAAAAAACAGACATTTACCTAACAAAATTTGATTGTGTGCAAAAAAAAAGGAAAAAAAACAAAAAAACACACAAAAAAAACATTTTTTTTTGCAAAAAAACTGCCATCAAATAAAACCGTTTTTTTTGCATCACTATACATTCCACTTTTAATTTTTCAATATCATGTCAAACAAAACTTTATTTCTTCTTGATATAAAAATTCCTTTGAGTTAGTCCAAGAATAGGAATCAATAACTTAACGTGAAGGTGAGTGAAACAGTCGGGCACCACTACTGGAAATATTAGAAGTCTCTCCTCCACCAGGCCATTGTAAGACATTTTCTACTCTAAAGCGCCTTTGATCAACTTCATAACATGGGAGAGAAAGGTTTAGTTCAAGAAGAAATTTCCTTGGAACAGAGCAGAAAGTGGCAAGGATCATGAGGCGCAAAAGTCACCTCGTATTGCGGCATGGGCTTGTCCGTCCACTTGTCGTAAGGATACACCTCGAGGTAGTTCTTCTCCAGGATGATCAGGCCACTCGCCCGGAACTAAAATGTAAATACAAGTATAAACTTAGGAGTTAAATGAAATATGTTAAATGCTCATAAGTTTGCAACTACAGTTCTAGACTATTTAGTGAGAAAAATAGATGATGCATGAAACTAAACCATATTTATCTTGTAAAAATAAAAAAGAACACCAACATTTAAAAAATAACTATATAGAATTTTATTTACAATTACAAAATTCATTTCAGCCCGAAAATAGAAGGATTTTCTTCAAGTAATTCGTTCACTCCAAGTGCATTGCAGTCATCCAATTCATTACTGCAGGTAACTATTGGCAATGCACATAACTGTCATCAGATGCAACTGTAGCAGTGGTGAACCCCACAATTACCCCATCACGCACATTACGCAAGCTTTCAAAATTTACAGGTCAGATGCTTAACTTCTGATACGATATATGTACTTAGCAATATTAATTTTAGTGCTCCAGGACTCGAAAAGCATCAGTGATAGCTCCGTACAAAGTCATTTGCAGCTTGATTTTGTGCGTCCACAATTCAATACCGAAAGAGCCATTGTTACAAGTATTGTTTGACTTAAATTAAATTACAAGTGCGTTTGAGCTTCCCTACCTACACAAAAATGTTCCCAAAAGAAGACGACACCATTTACCACGGAATTAAGTGAACATGGAACCTATGCACAAGTGTGTCCCCACACCCAGCACATAAAAACAAGATTATAAAAAGTTTATGAAAAGATGTAAGTTGAAGAACAAGTAATAAGTGCAGAAAAATGAATAGTAAAGAGCGAAAAAAGGGCCGTAACAAAAAACAGAAGCAAAACTATTCTACTTAAACTGTCACGAAACGAGGTCGGCTGTCGCCTCTCGTCACGATAGAGGGATTTAAACCTTGATAGTCAAAGAAAGAAAAGGAAAATTAAAGATGGGAAGTACACAGTAAGAGGATGGGCAGGAAGGTAGAAAATAGAGCAGCAGGGACAGCATAGTGTGCACTACGCATCCACCTCAGTATGATCAGCATGGGACAATTACAACACAGTGTGAAAGATTTCAATTAGATTTGTTTAATGTGAACACATGAGTTACTGAGCATGATGGATTAGATTATTAGTTAGTTAGTTTAAGCCTCCCTATCCTCAATAAATGAGATCCAAAGAGAGAAAGGAAGAAGGCACCATTTAGTATGGAGTTAAGGGAACGTGGAATCTATGCAGAAAGGGCATAGAAACAGTAAGATGAGAAAGAAGTTCATGAAACAAGATCAAAGTTGAAGAAGACAGTAGAAGGTATTGAAAAAACAGGACAGCAGTGAGCCGAAAAAAAGTTGGCCCGTAACAAAACAAAAACCTATGTTATTTTAATAAAAAGAAAGCCTACCTAACCTTTAGCTCGGGCCCTCACATTGTCCCCCTTGGAGCGCTAATTCCCATAGATACAATAGTTGTATCCCCCTGAGGGGTGAGCATGATGGAACACACAGACTACTTGAACGAATTGGCGCAAGAAATGAATAATGCAAAACAAAGCAAAAGCAAGGGATGTACCAGGATTATCGGCGTACAAACTAATTACAAAATGGCATTTCAAAAAGAGTGAAATACACACTGCGACAAAGCACAATAAATCCGAGGACAACCCAAATTAGAAGATCGTTACTCACCGCAAGGTGTAAACATAGAACGCTTCGCATTGTGCTCAACGTGAAGCTCGCACCTTGCTAAAGACAACACAACATAACACAAAATCAAATTTTATCGACGAACTGCTATTTTGACGCACTGTTCAATGTGCTACGTCGTTTCTAAACTTGCACTTTTGTGATCACTATTTTTGAGTCCTCAATACCACAAAAACACCCTAGCTCTTCTGTGATGCGTCGTTGGCGATAATCGAACTCCGCTTCCACTTGGGGTTTGAAGAATGCACGTAGGGCTGATCAGGTCGTTTCCGCTGCCACCTCAAGCTCGCAGGCCAGTGCTGGTCGTTGGCTGTCCCACTCTCAGAGTTCCCACTTTGAGCATCATTCGCCGAGTACCGGAGCCGCTTGACCACTGCAGAACTCGCAGTGCCTTGCGCTGTTGCAGACTTCGCGGTTGTGCGGTTCCAATCGACATGCTGGAGTTTTGCGAGCTTGGAGTTGACGTAGAGTTCTTCATGAATTTTGTGGTTGAGTTGTTGGCATACTGTGCCTCCCGCCATCTTCTTCTTCCTTATGCTTGGCGCTCACCGATGCAAAGCTGAAGACGATGCTGCGCTCTCATCGCATCAACGTTGGTTTGGGTGTACTTTATTTTGATGTTTAATCTTGAGTTGTTCTTATGCCGGGAGCACTGCCAACATCCAGCTCCCGGTTTCACTTGGTTCCTTCTAGAAGATTCACAAATGTTCGTTGTTATAATAACAGCATTTTAATCCTGATTGGTGGAACTCTTGCTTGTCCTGACGTCTTTACCTCTCATTGGTGCATATCGTGCGCGGCCTCGATGACCACATTATTTTAGCGCCATGAATGGTTGTGAGACAGAACCCTCGCTGTGGGCCACGCCCCTCGTCCTCCGTAGATCGGCCATTGTATTTCGAACGCTTTCTCACGCCTTGAGGCTAACTTTGACATTCTTGTAATGGCTTCTCTTAGAACAGTGAAAAATCAACCATTTGGTACTTAGCTAGACAATTTCCCCCTTCCGCGTACTCACCTGCTAGACTAAACTCGCTTGCCCAACAAAATTTCCCCTTTCTGGCGTCTAACGGTCACGATACCCGATCTACCAAACATTCCAATGTCTCTTCACATTGCTCTGTTCACGTGATCTAGCCTAACAAAATATTTCATTTCGTTACACAACTAAAGGAAGGTCTACCTAGCCTTCAGCTCGGGACCTCACATTTTTCCAGTGAGAACACTCATTTTTGTAGATGCAATAATTGTATTCCTCTTTGGGCGTTGTTGAATTTTTATTTCCTTACACTATGACCAACAAAGTCACTAAGTGTACAGCATCGTAGCTTTCATCACAATCATTCAAGTGCATACGTACTTCAGTGGGCAAAGGCTAATATACAGCACCCAGAACTGAGCCTGGAACACCAAAAAAAAATTCAAGCAGTACGTTGATACGAGTTCCCTTTAATCAAATGAGAGTGAGAAGTGATCACAGTCAACAATACTGATGGTCACGATGTGGCTGAGGGATGTGTAAGAAATTCGTCGCATTGGAAGTGAGAACGGCTGATGCTAAAAAAAAACACTGGCCCGTGTAATGTAATTTGTGCCACTTAGCCGCTGAAACTTCAACTCAAGACGCTGCAACGACCCAATAGTTTCTGAATTATTTTCGTCCTCCCATCTAGTGCCAACGGTGAACATGAAAGAGCTACGATACTTTTGTTTCCCTTTAATTAGTTGTTATCGTCCAACACGCCCTAAATTCTTGAGTCAAAACTATATATCTCTTTCATAATTATGCTTCAATTGGAGCAGACCAAAAGCACCCTAGGGGCACAAACCTTCTCTCCAGCGATGGCAATTTCGACAACAGTCTCGTGTGCTCTGGCGTCATCACTGACACAGGCGAGGAAGGAGCGCGTGATGAGCTCGTAGACGAGCTGGTCCTCTCCCGAGAGGTGCGGGGCGCTCTTCGTGGGGTGAATGGGGGGATGCGCCTCATCCGTCTTCTTGCCCTGTCGCGGCACGGGGCCGCGTCCCACCAGCACGCGCGACGCAAACTCTGTGCGTCAAACAACGTACGCAGCTTACCTCGATGCCGTTCGTACGAGCTACAGCTTCAATAATATACAACCACTCAGTAATCACACAATATGTCGCACCAGAAAAGCCATGTTTAGGTTTAGCATAATTAGTCTTTAAGCAACAACACAACAAACTCATTAAATAAATGATAAAAAATGAACAACTTAATTTTGCGTAATGATTCTTGATACAGTTTATTTCCAGCAAAAATTTGCAGAAGCTTTCTTTTTGTGTATATTTCAGGAGTTGAATGCAAATGAAATATCATTCCTAAATAGCAGTAAGCGTTGCAAGCATGGTAAGCAAAGTAAGCAATTGCACTCACAAAATTCTGAGTCAAATAGAAGCTGACGAGTATAAAATGTTCCACACGGAAATGACTTGAGAATAATGATAATGCTTAGCACTTTCCCCCTGCCGATCAGGTCCACTGAAGACAACTCGCATCCTCAACATAAGTCTCAGTTTGATTGGCCCGCAGTTAAGCTCCTCTTTTCTTCAACACGTTCACTGGGTATCGCTACATTTGTGTACCATTAGGTGAATTGCATATTTTCTCATCAGTCTCAATGAATAATATTTCAATTATTATACTACCTATGACGTACAGGTTAAAATGCTACTGCGCAATTATATTTAATCCGTTTCTTAGAAAGAATAAAAATATAATCAAGTAGTAAAAATGCCTTTCAATTCTGCTTCCAACCTAACCGTAGCAACCACACAAACGCAGTTAATGTGTTAAACTCAATACTGTCCTAACTCCAACCTGCTATTTATTCTTTCCATGTACCAAAATTACCTAATCATTTGCCAGTCTGAACAGAAAAAACATGTTCTCTTCTAGGCCTTGTTTCTAATTTTGTCAACGTTTTTTAAATCATATTCTTAGAACCATGACTATTTCTTCAAACACTTGATTCAAGGTTTTCACCTGTTTCCGGCTAGTCAAGCGATAATTATCAGAGAGAAATGTGGCACAACATTCACTGTCAGGGGGCTACACGAAGCTCAAGTAGCCCAGCGCAGGACACAAATTTTAGTGCCTCGATAGGTACAGCTCGCTTTACCGGCCATAGGCAGTGTGAGCATCTTGATAAGACAAAACGCTGAAAACCAGTATAAAATAAAACAAAATAATCATGCCGGACGTTAGTTGCACGCAACACTAACCTCCTGCACAAAGAGACAAAGAAGTAAAGAATGAACGATAAAACTTGTCAAACTACAAAAACAAAGCAACAGACTTCTCCAACAAGTGTTACAAATTCTGTGTTTAGCAATCCGTGAGGAGCACTAAGCTGATACTTTACACTCACTCATAGACTCGTAGCTTTTTTTGTACACCTTTATTAGCAGTGATACTTTATCAACCAATCCACTCACACACTTTGGTTTATTTACAATTCTACAAACACTTATGCATCCTAAAAACGTTAATTCAATGTGGTTGCTGGCATGTGGCTAACGGATAGACAGAAGCTGGACGTCGTGGTGAGAGGTTGTGTCGTTGGTGCGGTCGCTTGTCTGCCGGCGTTCCAGTGTTTTTCTTGTTTACTGTTTTCGTGTTAGTTTTCCAGTGTTGGGTTGTGTTGCTTTGTTTTTGGTTGTTTGTTTGTCATTTTTAATTCTACCTATTCAACTTTTCATCGTACCGTGTCCGTCGGTACCGTCGAGTACCCTAGTCTTGCTTAGGTGAGTCCTAGTCGTTTACAACAAGCTATCTAGGCCAAGATGGCAGCAGCTGTAAAATTGGGGGATATTTTACGGTCATTTGATGGATGTGGTGGAGTAGTTGAATAAGATTGAACTGGTGGGAAAGTTGAAGGATATTGCAGAACTGGAACTCTGGTGCCGCTGTTCTTGTCAGGAAGTGCTTTTGCGGTATAAGTAGAGACATGACTCAGAAAAACCGTGCTGTTTTTTTTAAAAAAACATGTTTTTTTATAAAAAAAAAAACCATGGGCAAAAAAAAGTGGATATTTTATTTTTTTCTAATATTTTGTTTGAAAATAACTCAGCAAGAAAAAGATCCATATTACATTATTTGTTTTCATGTCAGATTATAAAATAAAACAGCATACTTCTTAATTCATGGTTTTCTATGGTTGTATGAAATTTTTCATTTTCTGTGGTTTCATGTTTTGATATTTCATTTATTTTACAATGCATATGAATCACCTTCAACTCCCCAAATAGTGTATTGTAATAATACATCTTTACTTATGGTCATTGATAGAGATGTGATCATAAAAACCATGCTGTTTTTTTTAAATGTTATTTTTACCAAAAATCATGACTAAAAAATATGGATATTGATATATTTTATGTGACCAAAAAAAATAAGCTTTTTTAAATTATGTTTTTGTTACAAAAAATCATGACAAAAAACACGGATATTGATATATTTTATTAAGATGTGGATATTAATATATTTTATGTGACCAAAATCCTTGCTTTTTTAGAAAAATGTTTTTTTACATAAAATGGATATTAATGACTTTTTTAAAAAAACAGGTTTTTTTAAAATAGCATGGTTTTTTTTGGTCAGTTAAAGTATCTGAATACCCATGTTTTTTAATCATGATTTTTTGTAAAAAAAATTATAAAAATGGATGGTTTTATGATCACACAAAATGTATTAATATCCATATTTTTTTACAAAGAAGTGACCAAAAAATGGATATTCAATGACATTTTGTAAAAAATACATGTTAAAAAAACATTGATTCTGTGGTCACATTAAATATATTAATATCCATGTTTTTTAAATATGATTTCTTGTAAAAAAATGGTCAATATGCAGTTTAATGCGTTCACGGAAATTAAAAATTCCATTCCAAAGCATCACTAGGTACACATTTGAAAAAGTTTTAGAAGAATGACATTCTGCTCGCTGATGCGGTTTTTTTGAGTTATTCAAGTTTTGAATTTTAGTCTTCCATAGTAGTTGCGTTGCGCGCTCTAGCTGTTAGAGTACGCTTGGGTACTTTGTAATTTATTATTAGCCAACCCCGCGGAGCCTGAACCCACTTCTAGGATGTTTTAGTTACACATGCTACACATGATACACAATAATGGTTATCACTCAAAAATATCAGCAGGACTGGGGTAGTGAATACTGAAATCAATATGCAGTTGACATCAGTTTCAATATGGTAGAACATTAGCAAAAGCGTAGGAGTGAATACCGTAGATTCAAGTATTCACTTCCCCAGCCCCGCAAAAATTTTTGGGTGATAACGTTTATTGTGTTGTTAACTCAAACATCCTAGAAGGGGGGTCAGGATCCGCGGGATCGGCTAATAATAAATTACAAGTACCCAAACGTATTCTAACAGCTCCAGCTCAAGCGCGCAACTGACTGGAACTGCTATGGGACACGAAAATTTCAAAGTTAAATAACTAAAAAAAAAACGCATCAGCGAGCTGAATGTCATTCGTGTAAAACATTTTTAAATGTGTTCCTTTAGTGATTCTTTGGAATGGAATTTTTAATTTCTGTGGGTGCATTAAACTGCATATTGACCAAAAAATGTGAAAAATGCAGCATGGTTTTTTGGTTACATAAAATATATTAATATTAATATTAATAAAATATATTAATATATTTTCTAGTCATCATTTTTTGTAAAAAAAACATGTTTTTAAAAAACACGTTTTAAAAAAACTGCATGTGTTTTTTTAGGTCACATAAAATATATTGTTTTTTAGTCATGATTTTTGTGAAAAACAGCATGGTTTTTTTGGTCATATAAGATATATTAATATTCACATTTATTAGTCATGATTTTTTTTGTAAAAACTTTTTTAAAAGAGCATGGGTTTATGGTCACATAAAATATATTAATATCCATGGTTTTTTACACATGATTTTTTTAAAACATGATTTTTAAAAATATGTTTGATTTTTTAAAAATCATGATTTTTTGTAAAAAAACGTGTAAAATAAAACAGCATTGTTTTTTGGTCACAAAATATATTAATTTCCAGTTTTTTAGTCATGATTTTTAAGTAAAAAATGTTTTAAGAAAAAACAGCATGGTTTTTTTTGTCACATAAAATATATTAATATCCATGTTCTTTAGTCATGATTTTTTGTAATAAAACATTAAAAGGAAACCCTACAGTGAAAGTGGTGGCAGATAACCCACAATTACCAAGAGGAGCCACAGAACTTATATTGATAGAGTCAAAATTCAGAGCTTATTATGTCTGAATATTTTGGTCACATAAAAATAAAATCAGACATAGTAAAGATAGTAAGCTCTGAATTTTGACTCCATCAATATAAGTTCTTTGGCTCTGGCTGTTCCTCTTAGATTCCTCTAGGTAATTGTGGGTGATCTGCCACCACTTTTACTGTATGGTTTCCTTTTGATGTTTTTATTACAAAAAAATTTGACTTAAAAACATTGATATTAATATATTTTATATGACCAAAAAACAGACATATACCTAACAAAATTTGAGTGTCTGAAAAAATAAACGAAAAAAAACACATAAAAAACATGTTTTTTTTTTTGAAAAAAAAACTGCCATCAAATAAAACCGTTTTTTTTTTGCATCACTAGGTATAAGTGAGCTTAGTGACACGAGGAAGAAATCTTATGAGAACATTAAATCTGCGTTGGTCGATGCATTTGCTTTGAACTCATTCCAGGCGTACGAACAGTTCACGATACGTGCCTGGTGTGACGAGCCGGTCGATGTTTTTCTGACTGATTTGAGAAGACTTGCCAAGCTGGCAGGTATTACGTCAGATGTACTCTTGTTGAAAGCGTTCGTGGTTGGTTTGCAGTCTGAAGTATTGCGGGAGCTTTGCGCATTAACAAAAATTGAAACATTGGCGCTGTATGAAGTAGTGAGGCGAGCCCGATCATTGCTAGCAGAAAGTGTGGAGAAGCCGGTTGGATTCTCAGCAGCCGTCCTTGGTGGGGATTTGAGAGGCAGTGCCTCTGCGTCTCAGGAAATAAGGTGCTTCAAATGTGGTGCGTTTCATTTCATTAAATCATACCCTAAGCACAAGGTCAAATGTTGGAGGTGTGGCAAAGTTATGGTGTGGGTCACATGGTATGGATGTGGTAACGTTTTAGCTAAAACGTCCCCTATTGGCTGGCTTGTGTTACGGTTGTGAGAGGCTGTTCGATTTGATTTGAAGTGGACCTACCTTCTTATGTATACCGTAGGAAACGGTCGATGCGCCGGACGTGAGCAGCGTCCTCTCACGTGCTCGTGAGAGGTTCATTGCATGTGCGCTTGGTGCTTTGCCTCCGTGTTTATTGGCAGTTGGACTGCATCAGAGTTACTCTGTGTGGCTATGTAACAGTCAAAGCCTTGCGCAAAAGTGGTTCCGTGGGTTGGTTTGAAGCCAGGTAGCTGTGTGAGGGGACGGAGACCACAAGCGGCTGGGCCGCGGAGGTGCTTGCCAGCACGGTGCAGCTCGGCTGTACGAGGCTTCCTTCGATGGTAAGCACGTGTGCAAGGTAGCTGGGCTACGTTCTGGGCTACACGGAATTAGTTTGTTTTTCGACCACACAACAATAAGAAAAACCAGAATGCGTAACAGAAGCGCAACTTGTAAGCCCATTGCTAATACCATGATTGATGAATAACTACAGTAAACTTGATAAACAGGCTTGCATGACATCCGGGAATGTATAACCAGACAAATGTGATAACCGGGCATGTAAGAACTAGGCTAACATGGCAACTGAACATGTGAGAACTGCGCTAACAGGGCAGCTGGAAAAAACAACAACCAGTCACAAGCCAATTAATCTTAAAATGCATATTACCAAACCATGAAGATATTTAGCCACAGAGACTTACGTATTATTTTCTCATTTTTGTAACCTATATTCTAACATTTTTTCAGAGCATAATATACATGTAAATCGCATGGTTTGTAGGATGTATCCCACATATGTTACGGTTGTACAGATATTTGTACCATCCATCCCTAGAGCTAGTAGTGGCAATACAATACTTCAAGCCTGATGTGCCTGTATCGCCTTTGTGTAAAACACTTCAAAACCAAACCAATAAGAGTATCGTTGTAAAGAACTCTATTGTCACTGAAAATGAATGGTGAACAAACTTGAAACTAAGCTCTGACTTCACTCTCTCAATTTTTTGTTGGACATTACCTACCAGTAGAGTTATTCAGAAAAAATTGTGTGGCAAGAAAAATAACAAGGTATTGTGAATTCATTTGTTATTTTTGTTGAGTCAACACTTGGTGCAGCTGTCTGAGAATAACCCTTGGCAAAAATATGCTTAAAACTAATGGCAGGCTTATCAAAAAGCACTACAAAGCTAAGTAAGTGATGTAAAATATCACACAAGCTGTCAGAAAGAAAAAGAAGAATTAAATCTTCATGAGGTTAGACATGAGGACAGTACCTCCCCATTGGGGGTGTTCAGTCTGCATCTCTACGAGAGACGCTAGGTTTATCTCTTTAGGGAAGATGTTGGTCTCAGTCCTGGGGTAGCTAATGATGCCGCTAGTGTACAGCCGCTCCGCCACTTTCATTGCGTTTTTGGCTGACATGCGCAACTTGCGCGATGCCAGCTTCTCGAACTCCTGCAAACACCACAACAATTTTTTGTACAATGAAAATTTGTTTGTACAATTCATATTTTAAATCAGATTACAAGTTAGTTGAAGCAGTCCTAACCACAACAAAGGTGTTTCAAAGATAAGAATGAAAGCACCATTTAGCTTGGAATTAAAAAACGCAAAAGCAATACACAAGGTGAGTTCCCACACCACAAGCTCTCCTGCACACACAAACCGTGAGCTACGAAGGAAGTTCATGAAGGAAGATAAAAGCTGAAGAAGTAAATTAATAAATGCTGAAAAACAGCACAGCAGTGAACAAAATAAAGATAGTCCTGAAGAAAACAAAAGCCTATTCTAAAAAAAACTACTTCTCCGCTCGGCATCACACATTTTCCTCAGGAGAATATAGCATATAGAGCATATTGCCATAGATACTAAGCTGTACCCTCCTCAAGAGCAATTAATTTTCAATTACTCATTTTGATCAGAGAATAAATGATGTAACTTCACATACTTTGAGCACAAGTAGATGTTACAGGATGAGTTAGATTTCAAAGGCAGCATATCACTTGGGATAGAATTTGCAATAGAAATGAGCTAAATGGACTTTCCTCAGGTAACAATGTCAAGTTTATTGTTGTCACACATAACGCACACAGGTACTAGAGAATCATATCCACAGATATCAGTTTCAACGCATAACATCGTTCATATTTGCTAAATTTTTCAATAAGCACACATTGCATAAAGTATGATCTCATTATGAGTTTTGTTTGCAATACTGGTAACTTCAAAGCCGTAACAAATTCAGCCTTTTTCTATGACACGATGTCGACGCATTGGAAGCATTGCAAGTAGAATTGTGCGTATATCACAAAAAAAAATGCGTCGTTCGATGATGCTTTATAATAACGCATATCATTTTTGCTCTAATCTCCCAGAAATGCCACTTAACCTTTGTACTTAAGAATACTGGGGATTGAAAACACATTAATGGTCTAGACAAGCTTAAAAGTATTCATCGTGCTAGCTGAGGTAGATAGACAACATGAAACTGAGAGACATTAATTATGAGCTGTTATTTCTGGTTTGGAAATTGTCTTCCGTGTCGACGAGCCTTTCAGAGGTAAAATCACAAAACCCATAAACTCATTTGTAGGTCTCCATTAATTGAGCTTGCAAAAACGTCGTTCGTTTCTGAAGAGACGGAGTTACGGAATTATTTTTGTTCCGTTATGCTGAAATTTCTTCATTTCATTGATGTCTCGTCATAGGGTAGGATACTCAAGTTGCACTGGGTATTTTAGACATGGTCGAACTAGTGCCTTGTGTAAGGATGGAAAGACAACTCGCAGTCAAAGTTTATTGATATTAAACCGAAAAGCATTCGTAACATTTTTGCTACTTGTCGTCAGTTCCAGATCTTTAGTGAAGCCTCTGAGTAGATCAAGATATTTTTTTTTACTTCACGGTTTCATTTGAACCATCATCACTGGTTCATCAGAAGAACTGATTATTACTTTTAATAGGCATTGCTGAGCCATTTTCGACATAAAAGCTTTTGTTCCTGGGTTTGGTACATAGATGTAAAAATATGAAATGGCGACTGCCTCCCTCAGTGAATGGTCTGCGACAAAGTTCTACATCATGCAAGAATTTGTTCATATATGCAAATGATCTCAAGGTCAAAGTCCTTGATGTCATAGATAATGAAAGGTAGCGGCTCCAAAACGTTTTTTTGACAACCCTGGAGACAGTTGAAAGTCTACGCAGTTTTCGAATCGGCAGTGGCCATTAATGCTCAGGAGAGAGCGCAGGGTTAGATTGCACGACTATCGTCCATTTCCGGATGAAATTCGGACGCAAACAACCCGCAAATGGCAGGTTCTGACAAAGATCGGCGCAGGCCGAGAATTGCGGCTTGTGCCAGACCTAATTTGAACAAAAAACAGCTTCCGTGAGAGTGCTACAAGCCTATGCCAACAGAGGTACTTGCTCAGGTCATCGCAAATAGTTCATCATTGTATTTGTAATTTTAAATAAAATATTACTCCTAGAATGATAGTTTGTACAATTGAAACGAGTTTGAACATTACATTAGGGAACTGCGAGTAAGAAAAACTGAAGAATATCACTGCCAATCCTCATCTGTCGCTGACACAAGTAACCGTAATAAATTGCTCGTCGTATCAGAAGTGGGAGCAGCTGGTCACTCAAAATCTCCTAATTCTTTGTTACTGGCTTATGTAAGTCTACCATAAGCTTCAGTTAAAAATGTGTTTATTTGAACATAATTACAATGACTCTAATGAAATCATTTTTCTATTTATTTGAGTAATGTTACCTTCACATGAGAGAACTTCAGAATGATTTGATGTTATAAAAACTATTCATAATCTATCCATAATTTGTGATGATAAGCTCGAGCTTGCAGCACAGCAATTGTTTTCAGAAATCTGTGAAGATTCTGAGACTCCATCACTATGCAGCCTGCTTTGACAAGCAAAAGCTCCACTGATCACTAGCAATTAATTACTCAATTTAAAATATAGGCTAAAGGCTCATTTCTTATTTCATCACCTCAGTCAGTTTATTATAGCTGTCAGCTGTAATGATAGAGCCGGGTAATGTAGTTAATTTGCGATGGAATTAACTGTAAGCGTCGTCATGTTATTCACGAAGAAGACTTGAGGATCCAATCTAGATTCTACTTCAGTTTTCAGCAATCCTTAAATTTTGGGACGATCTTTTAGAGTACATACACTGTATATCTTAGAATATAATTGTTTACATTGATCACACCTTTGAAACATGCGATCAGTAAACATGTAAGCCACAAGGCGGTCTGGGTCCACAGAAAACCATTACAGGAGCGATATGGAGAAGTGCAAGGTCAAAAAAGAGCTCCGATAAGCTGATATTAATTCGGCGAAGGGAGGTATAGAAGCGCAGGAGGCCAGCATGAATTCAGAAAGATCAATATGAGACCGCAAAATGTAGTACAACGTCGCAGATACAAGTACTCACCGAATTGTTCTAATGAGAATTGCACATTGTTAAACAGTTTGGCGGTTTTAACCACCAAAAAAAGCAAACATGACGACCAAAGACTTTTTTGACGGCCTACGAACTTCCAATAATCGTGCTCACCGTGGCATAAAAACGGTCTGGATTTTCAACAGGGGAGTTTCTAATGTCTAGTCATTAAATTACTAGTGTAATACTCCTAGTTTTAATTTAGCATAGTTTTTAGTCCCTGTATTGAATCCTCTAACGAGAAATAACTATACGCTTGGAAATTACTAGTGAAATGTTACTCTTTCAGTATAGATAGTGAGTAAATCACATCCCAACGAGAGGGGTTCCCCCAATTACTATGGGCTTCCCCCAATTACTATGGGCTTCCCATAATTACTATGGGCTTCCCCCAATTACTATGGGCTTCCCCCAATTGCTATGGGCTTCCCCCAATTGCTATG
>JACJUY010000902.1:139949-180099 GCA_014220935.1 Platorchestia sp. MABIK
GCTTCCCCCAATTACTATGGGCTTCCTCCAATTACTATGGGCTTCCATTTCGGTCACACGCCAGTAGAGAACTTCATCAAAAGCTTTCTGGAGTCAGATATTGGAGGTCTACGGCTTTCGTACCGTCAAAGGTTCGGTTAATTTCTCTTAAGAAGTCACATAGGTTTGCAAAACAGCAGCGTTTCTCCTGGAACTCATGTTTAGTTAAGTGGCTGTAGTTAAATTTTTGGATTAGAGATGTTTTGTTACTCGGACAACCTGTCCATCGTTCTACTGGCGGCAAATGTCAGGATGATTGGGCAATAGTGATTAGTCACTTGTTTGCATCCCATTTTGAAAAATGTAGTGATACTTGTCAGCTCCCAATACTGCGGAACTAGCTGGCGAACGATTGACTGAAAATGCTCGCTTCGGGTGTTTCTCTACGTTTGAGAAGAGCTTGGGTGTCAGGTTGAGTCGCTTTGTATTGTTTCAAGAGAGTAACCATTTTGACCTTTCGGTGAGATTGTGACATTTGGTAAAGCCAGTCTAATGTACAAGCCCCATTTAAGAAAGCCACTAGCGGCTGTACCCCAGATAACAATTCACTTGGAGCGGTAAAATATTGTCACAAAAGAATAATGGAGGGCTCAAAGGAAAATTGTCTGACATGCACTGCTGCTACTGAACATTAAAACAAAGTATACCCTCAAGTTATGAAACAACTGCAGCAACAGAGACATGACGACTCGACACCCACCTGAACAATACTATCGTTAAACCTACAGTACGCTAGGTGCCGCGCACCCACGAATGTTTACAGTTAAACAACATGATCAGGAGACAACCACGAGATGCTTGTTAACGATCTGGGCGACAGCATCATAGAATTCACCGAAATATATCATAACCCCAAATGACAGGCAGGATTACTGTGAAATTCTCACCAAAGTCTAGATAACGATGAGGGCTATCGAATAACACAGCACAAGCAAATAACAAAGAAAGCCATATTCTGTTCAATAATAACAATGTGGTAACACATATTACCAAAAAGCTTAGTACTATCGGAATCGACAGTTACAAACAATCTTTCGGCCCATACAAACGATAAGACAAGATAAAAGATAAAAAAAGATAAGATAAAAAAAGATAAGATAAAAAAAGTTGACAGAAGAATGGAGAAGAAGTATTTGATTTCATCGCGCACTGCAGGGATGTGCTCATGGTTCAGGAAAAATACGCGAAGCTATCCTATAGATTGCTAACAGAAGATTTATTGTGTGGTTAATTTAAGCGATTTTAAAACCATATCTAAGTTCATATAAATATGAAACAAATTGTTTCGTAAATGAAAAGTGCTTACATTATTGCATTAAATCCATCCAGACGTGCAAAAGATTGAACAGAAAATAGATAAATTCCCTAAAAATGGTGTATGACAGATGAATATTTCATTACGTTACATCAGAAGTCAGATGAATGAGTTCACCTGACAGATGTCGACAGATTCGAAAGAGTTCATCAACCATCAATTTTACAGCCTCAACACAAGTCTACGCTTAAATTTGTGCACACTGAAATCTTTTTCTAACGTGAATATTCTGTAAATCAAACTCATAACTCGTAATTACAAGTCTGCGGTTGATAACATGTGCAATGTTAATCGAGCTCATAACGCGTGGATATAAGTTATGAGCTCCATTTGCAAAAGATCCCAGTTTTCACATATACTGCTGGGTGCATAGCCAGTAGTTTTTACCGACTAGAGTGATGTAGTGATATCATTTGAAAGCTGTATCTACTGTGACATAATATGAAGTACTAAGGAATCAAAACTTAGTAGTGTTAGAGAATTTGCTGAGAAATTTCTTCAGTTATAACGTGGGAAAATTCTTTTAACTCTGATAGAACATTATCCTGCTCTTCTTATGGCTACTAACCACAGAAGCCCAAAAACTTTACCAGTGAAAAGCTCAAGTTAGGCTTGGTGGAAGTAAAAACTCATCTTATAAGGTCAGTTATTCCGACTAAATAGCTTCCAGCGGTTGTGTCAAGACTTGAGCGTGCATCACGATCACTCAGACGTTCTTGCTACTTGACTACAACAGCCGCAGTGATCTGTCAGACCTGAAGTAACGACACAGACCAACTGGTAGGTGTGTTGATTGACTGATAATTATAGATTAGTTTTAGCCTCCCTTTACCACAACAAAGATGTTCAAAGAAAGGAATTATGAAGGCACCATTTAGTACGGAGTTAAGGGAACGCTGCATCTATGCACGAGATGAGTTCCCGCGCACATAGAAACACTCAGTTAAGAAGGAATGTTGTGAAACAAAATAAAAGTTGAAGAAGAAAGTCAGAGGTGCTGAATAACAGAATAACAGATCAATAGTGAACAAAAAAAAAGGTCTTCAACAAAAAAGTATTTTATTTAAACAAAAAGAAGGCCTACCTAACTCTCAGCTCAGGATCTCACATTTTCCCACTGGAAGGTGTGTCATCAATTAAAATGAATTTTTTACACCGTACTAAATTTTGAGAGATAGTGAGAGGTACAAAAATTAACCCAAAGCTTCAAAAGAACAGAACATACTTTACTTACAACAGTATCAAGCGGCAGAGGGCGCCATTTGTTCCTCGGTCGAGCATTGATGGAAGTGACGGTGGCGGTGGGATCATCAAGGCACGTGTCCATAAGCAAGTCGCAGCACAGCTCATTGAACACCCTCACTCGGCACCAGGTGAACTCGACGGTGCCGTCGGTGTGGTGGTGGGTTGCTGCCCATAACAAGCTATCGTGAGAACAGACATCACGTTTGAACATGTAAATGTACTTGAAATGAATGTGCGGTAAATGTATTGAAAACCTCCCCCCCCCAATATTGCTGAAGAAGTTTTGCTTTTTCTAATTAATATGTTTATTCTTATATTATCATTTCATTAGTTAGAGGCTTGCTAGCTACAACAAAAAGATCTCAACAAAGCAAAAAGAAGGGATCATTAGGTACGGATTGTAGGAAACACAGTATCTATGCACAAGGTATGATCTTGATCTATGAACTTGATCTATGGCCATCCTATGCCAACCCTAAGGTTTTTTTCTAATTTTGAATGTTATTTTTGCTCATGAAGTAGAATAAAACTAGTCAGACAATCATGAATATAGAATGTAAGACAGTTTTCCATCAATGTAATTAAATAATAAAAATATTAAGAACGCAGCCAACTGCAGAAACCATTCGAGCCTTCATTGAAATTCGTAGAACAAGCAGAAAATGTAAAACTTCACTCTGTACAACAGTAAACAAATAGAAAAATTCTACAAGTTAAACTGAGAGTATTAAAAAATGTTGACCTAATTAATAACACGAAGTAGTGCTAACTAATTTTGATAGAAATAATACGTAAGGAACCAATGAATAATTTCCCTATTCCATGTGGCCTGGCCATCAGTTTCAATTTTTGGGCTTTGTCAATCACTAGCCTATTTGCATACTGCTCCATACAAAAGCAAATTTTAAAAAAATTGATTGAACTGAACGAAACTTCCTTGACACTCATGATGCTGCGCTGTGAATGAACGCAAACAACTGAGTACCCTATCCTTATAGGAATCCATGTTAAAAGAAAGGGCGATGAAGCACGTAGGTTCCTCTAAAGCTCATCTCGTGAATATTTCATGGAGTTCAAATCAGGAGATTGTGGTGGCCAGTCCATGAGCTCAAATGTTCCCCTAGTTGCAAAAAAATCTTGAACATTTCCAGCCCTGTGGATGCGATCATTGGAGATTCCGCTGTCATCAGAAAAAGAAACTTCATGGAATGATGAACGTAGCCAGAAAGAACTTGCTAATAGTCCTGAAAGATCATTTTTTTATTGTACAGTGGTAGATCTATGTTCTGAATATGCATTTATTCTGTGCCCGTTGCACGCTGGTAATAGGCTTAAGTTGGGTGTATCTTATATGAATTAAGTATGTCTAATGGACATTAGAAAAATTTAGTCTTGGCTGCGTAGGCGCGCATTAGCGATCCAGATAATGGACCAAAACGAGCACGTTCATTGATTACTTTAACGGCCAGTTTTAAGCCATGTTCGTCGTTTTGCTCAGCGGCTGGTTCCCGGAGTCATCCAAAGAGTGGTTCATGAGGTTGGTCCTCTCTCGTCATATTTTTGCTCGTGATTGGTATTGAAGATTGCATTGCTTCTACTATCGAACATCAATTCAGGATTTAAAATGATATAGAACGCCAGAAGTGGTACTTATGCATGCTCAAGGCAATAAGTAAGAAAATCCAACCTTTGATTTTCCAAAAGTTCTCTGGTATGAACTCTTGTATGGACTTGTAACGTTGGACCACGAAGCCGAGCGTGGGGAACTGGCACGAGCCGTAGCTGATTAGCGTGTCTGCTAGTGAGGCAGGAAACACTTTCTGCAGCCGCAGCGTCTGGAAGCGAGTGAACGCCGCGCCTGCACACGACGCGCACCAGATAAGTCTCAATGCAGCACTGCTGTAGAGGAGATGTGTAAAGCACCGATCTCCTTTTCTACTCACGTGGATATTTGATGCATTTCTTTCCTGCTAATGAAACTTAGCAAACACATTTTACAAGCAAAAGACAAATTATAGATAATTGAAATTAAAACATCAAACAAGGAGTGAACAGCCATGATTTTAGGCAATTAAAATACTTGCAATATACCTTGATTCTGACATGGCTCTAAGCTCAGATGCATTTCTCTCTCCAAGAATTGTTTATTTTAATGTAGCATTGGTCTGTCAATGCTACAACTGTAAAATAACTTTAGTCTTCACACTTGAGAAAGTGTTCTCGCATCAGCACATAGGCAGAAATAAAGTTTACACATGATGAACGGCTTTGTTCGCCTTCCCTCGGATGAGAGATGGCGGATACTAAGTAATGAGCAAATCTCTCTGCTCCGAACTCAAGGATCAGGCATATTAATACACTACCTGTAGGAGACGAGGCAAATGCAAGAAGGGAATAATATTATGCTCAAGCATTTCGTCTTCTGAATCAAAATTTTAATGAGTTAATGTGTTGATGCAAATGAGAATTGTCAGTCATACACTTCTTTATTTAATCCTTCTTATTCAATGTACTAAAAGAGCATACATTTTAGCCATTTCTTTTAGGTGAAAAGTTGAAAAAACATTTTAGTTGCAAACGAAACATAATTGTGAAGTGGGCAATCAATAAAGATACTTCTTAAAAAATAGTTTTTCGGAAGTTAAGGTTGAACACTTAATCCCCTTGAATGCTTTTTCATGAGAGCCAAATGATGAGCAAGATGGACTTGAGCTTCAACACAATAACACTACCTCAATTATGAGTAAACTAGAAATATTTTCATTCTGTCAAGGTCAGTGTTCATAAATGACTTTTGTAAATTAAATTTTCATCTGCTATGAAACAATGTCATGTCCAGGGTTTGGAACCGACAGATTGAAGGTAGGAGCTCAACATCTTCTGCCTCATTAGAACATCCTTTGTATACAACAGCTTTTTAACAGCATTCTCTAACGAGGTAGTTAATTTCCAAGAATTAGGTGCTTTGTCTTCATTTAGGTGCTTTGATATGAAGATGACAATTATAATGCCACTAAGTACTTTCCAAGTAATTAAACACTAGGATAATGACTCATTTATGCTAATTAGCCCATGATTAAGGGCACATTGACCATGGGAAATAAATAACATACTTGGTAACTGTGAACAGAGAAAAGCATAAACCAAAGCACTTGAATTGAACCTAAAGAAAGTGCTTTGTGCAAATTTTTTGAGAACAAATTAAATCAGCCATACCAGCAACTTACCAATCCTGAGGTCGAGTTCACTGCGGACGTCAACAGCTTTGCTCTGTAGCTCATCGGGCTGGCCGAGGGTAGCAATGGCTCGGTTCACAGATGTTTGCGTTATTTCTGAGAAGCGCGCCCTGTACATACAAATGACAATAAACAGAAATTTCAATGCAGTGAGCTGTTTTACAACTAACAAGGTTTAATTTTGTCTGAAGAAGTGGTTTCATTTTTAATTGTACAATTGAGAGGATAAATAAATTTCACCAAAAAAAAAAACAGACAACTCACACAAGAAAATTCCCATTTCAACCCAAAGAAATTTCAAGAACCATTAACAACATACATCAAATTTGTGACATCACACCATTTGTGGAACAACTAACGAAAGCCATAAATTATTAAGCAAGAACATGGCGAGAAACTTTGTAAAAATTAGATATGAAGGTACAATGAGGGATAGATTACAGTTAAGTGAGATTATCATTTGCCACAGAATTGCATCAACATCAGAAGTAACATCCTTAACACAAAGAGGGATAGATAGTAACAAACTGTGAACATATAGAAGCAAAGAAATGCTAATTAATAAATTTAGGTTATTTTTAAAAATTTACTTGTGCATGGAAAACATTGAATTATATTCACTATATATGTTGAATATTACGGATAAATTTGTCCAATTATTTTACAAAGAACAATATATTTTCCCCCCATTCATTTAATACTAGCAGGATCCTGGAAAAAATTTGTTTATGTTTTCAAGTTTAATAACAAAGCCTACCATAATGCATTATCACCTAACCAGCCTAATCTATCCTACCAAACTATTGTCTATCCTAGACTATCATATTTTAAGGTAAATTAACTCATCCTAATATATGTTAACAAAACACTAATTTTCTATCACCTAATGCCAGTTGATTGGGAATAGACTATCAACTTCATATATGATTCTACTTGAATGAAAAATGTAGTTTTTGACCGACAGACAGACGCACGGACGAAACACAAGTAGAATCAAGATTTGTCAGTTTCTATTAGAAATGCAACATATTGGAGACGTTACTTCATATATTAGGTCTCACATTTGCAAGGAGAGTCCAGTTTGCAAGTGTCTGAGTAGCTTGTGATGTTTCCTGTAACTTTAAATGATTTTCAATATTTAATAAATTAGTCATAAAAATTTGTAAATGTGTTCGTGTTCATAAATTGTGCCGTGTTTCTTGATTTTGCTGGTTTTGTGTACATCAATCAATGATTGAATGATTTTCTAATGCACTGCATTGATTTTACTTTTGGTCAATTAGGTTTACAGTAAAACTCGAGTGTATTTCTTAGCAGAGCTATTCTTTTATTGGTTATCACCAAGTGTGGATTAGGGGTTACTTCAATATTCAGTTTAGCTTTGCTTGTATATATTTTTGTTGATTATGCTGAGATATACACTATATTGAGCTTTTGTTTTGGCACATTGGTTCATTTACTTCTTTTTTTCCAGATTGAGTTGTTTACTTTTTCCAATTTTGCTAGACTCAGGTCAGGATCATTCTGTAATAGAATTTTTCTCAAGATACTCATTCAAATGTGTTGCTACCTGATTTGAGTTTTAATTTCATTCATACTCATTTCATAATCTATATTTTCATTGTCATGTTTCATTTTTAGTAAATTCATATACTTTATACAACATGAATTTATTTCTGCTTTTTACTTCAAAATTTTATTTTAATGAAATACAACGGGCAGGTTTGGTTTGTTTTCTCTTTTCTGCATTCTAATTTTGCATTATTTCTGTTCTCAGGGCCTTATTATTAATTAGCTTCCCTTGATGTATGTTTTCATTGATCTAAAAGCCTGTTATTTGTTTGTGCATTGCCAACAACTGTTTCACAATGAACTTACTCATTTTTCAAAGCAAGTTTTTTACTCTCTTGACGTGTGGCCAAAAATAACTACGTGCAATGATGAGTCAATGCTAGTGCCCCGTGTTTTTACAATATGATACGTGGCATGGACCCCCAGATAAACAGACTAATCGACTAATCACATTCCTGATTTGCTGCTCCTTTCCAGTTGGCTATGTAATATGCTGGTTTGAGGCACAGTAAAAATAATTTATGAGTGTGTTAATTGAGACTGACTGAAGTTGGTATTTAGAAAAACTATGTAACTAATAATAAAAAAAAAAACTAAAGATGACAAAAACTTCTGTCACACGGATATTTATGCTCCATCCTACAATAAATATTAATAGATGAAATATCTTGAAAGAACAATCTGTAATGAAGAAAATTTCCTGCACATTATTATCCTTAGCTAGGTGCCCCTCTTGATCCCTTCTGCTCAATCTGTTTTTTTTTTTCCCCCTCCAATAACATTTATTTACATATATTTCAGTTCTGAATAAAATTTCTCAAATCCTTTATTTCTGTCTCATGGATTAATTAAAATAACAATTTATTACCAATCTGCATTTACATATTATCATCTCAAGTATTTGACTTGGTTGCTTATAATTTCTACAATGCTATTTTTGCCAGTGTTAGTTGAATGTTCTATTTTAAGGAGCATGACAGCCATTCATCATCTGCCCATGTTCTTATAAATCATTCTCTAATTTGCGCGTACAGTAACCTCAAACCATTAATAGTTGTTTGTTTTGAAATTGTTTTAAAAGCGGCAATTATCCTCCTTTTCAATTTTGCTTACATGGGAAGAAATGAAGTGATGGACCTGTTGCCGGATCTCTTCTAGTTCTTATCTCAGTATAAATTAGTAATACACTCCAGGTCAAAATCTCAAGACCAATCGAAAAATGTGTTGTTTTTCCTGATTTTTGCTTATTTACAAAGATCATTGATAGAAAACAGTACTAGAAAAGTTCAATACTATGAGCATGTTTTACATAAAGTACCTAATTAAGTTTCAATTGAAACTTAAACCCTTAAACTTAACCTCTGTTTAAAACAGCATGCTGTTTTGCCTGGTCAAAATGATAAGACCATGACTTGAAATACGCCTTATCTTGACCAAAAGAAAACAAAAAAATTGGTCAACTGACTCTTTAACTACCCTGCAACGTGTAAGTGCCTGAAAACGTATGTTGCTAAATTATAAATGGCACAAGGAAAACCTTTATCGGAATTTGAGCAGGGAAGAATTTTTGAGCTTGAAAGGCATGGACTACCACACAGAGCCATTGCAAACAAAAAATAATTTGTAGTAAAACGGTCAGCACTAACTTTTTGCAACATCCCGATGAATATGAAAAAAAGTAAAGCCCTGGTCATCCCAAGAAAATTACCCAAGCACTCAACCGCTGGATCAGAAGAGAAGTTAAGAAGAACTTTAGCATAAGCTCCAGTCGAATAAAAGAATGTCGGAGCAGAATGTAGTCCTCGGAAAATTTGAAGACACCTACGAAGTAAGGGGTTCAAGAATTTGAAACGTTTACAGAAACCATGGCTCCTTGCACGCCAAAACTGATCGATTAAAATACGCTGCTGAATACCAAACGTGGGATGCTGAGAAATGGCAAAATGTAGTGTCCTCTGATGAGAAAACATTTAACCTAGATGGTCCGGATATGTTTCAGCATTACTGGCATCACAAGGATTTACCAAAAGAAACTTTTTCTACTGCCACAGTGGAAGAGGGTCCTTGATGATCTGGGGTGCCTTCTTTTCTGCTAGAACCCTTAGGTTGCAAATAGTGCAAGGCCACCAAACAACATCGAAGTACATTGCTATGCTAGAAAAGGCTTTCCTCATTACTGAAGGGGCTCGGTTATGCGGTGCAAGCATGGTGTTTCAGCAAGATCACACCTCTCGTCAAGCAAAGGAGTACTTCGCTTCTAACAACATCAAATTATTGAACCACCCAGCATGTTCTCCGGACCTCAACACGATAGAAAATCTCTGGGGATGGATGGCAAAGGAAGTCTTCAAGAATGGCACCCAATTTAACACTATAAAGGACCTTTCTGATGCTATTTTCAAGACTTGGGAGGAGATCCCTCCTCAACTCTTAGAAAGCTTGGTTGCAAGTATGCCAAAGCGAGTTTTTGAAGTAATTCGTAAAAATGGAAGTTACACTAAATATTAAGGCCTTGTGTACTTAAAAGTAATTTTATCAAATGATTTACCTTGATTTGTATGCAGTGGACTTATAATATAGACCAGCAAAATTCCTACTGTATTTTATTATGTTCCTGTGAAAATCATTAAAACAGCTGAAAACTATGTATGTTGTTTGTTTAAGTCCTCTTATACCTTTTTCATATTTTACATGATAGTTATCGATCATTTTATCAATATCAAACCCACTTAATATAATATTTCCATTTTTCCTGTTTTGGTCTTAAGATTTTAACCACGAGTGTATATGCAGCACCCAACACCACAGCTAGCTTGCAAAATCTTTCTCAACACAAGTTAAGTGTTCAACATAAAAAATTTCCATACAGTGTCCGTTTCAACTTGTGGCTGCAGAAATGGTTTTTCTTCCTCAAACTTCCACTGTCCATGATAAATGCATGGTGCTGACAAACCGTTATTTACAAAGAGACACAGCTTCTCCCGCCGAAAATAAAGAAAGTTGTACTATAGCTCATGTTTTTATTAAAAGCCATTTTTCTAGTTTTGCTTCGAATTGCTACCGATTTTTTAACCAACAATGGTCCTTGAATTAAACAATCTGAATTAATCAAGTTATTAGAAAAGGCCACAGTGAATCACAAGTTCACAATATTGTTTTGCCCATTAACCAACGGTGGCTATACAGTAAGTCAACACAGCAGTACCTCGGAAGTTGAACACAATCTGTTCTAGAAAAGTGGTTGACTTCTGAACGAATTTCCCCATAAAATATAATGAAAATGAAATTAATGTGTTCCAAACCCTACTCGGCAGGTACAGTGCAGGTACAGTAAATTGCCGTATATTTGCAGTGTATTTCACAGCTGAACGCCCCCACTAATGCTATTACCATGTAACTGTTTTTCATTTATGAAGATCAGCAATAATTTCTCCACTTCTTCCAATACCTGATGTCTTTTCTTTGTCAGCGAGGTCACTCCAATTGTAACATTCGCTCATTTGGGCTCTCCTTTCTTCTTAGAAAACGTTGATATTGACGACTTAGCCATGCCGTTCTGCATAGCTAGATCCAAAACATGCGCTGCACTCTCAAATTGATCAATGATTTCCTTCTTCAATTGGATCGTTGTTGCAACATTCTTCCTTTTCACTTGTCCACCATTCCTAACATTCTTCTTAGGACCCATTATCAGCAGTTTGAAACGCATGTTGAAAATACACAGAAGAATGAAATTGCGCATAACGCTGCGTAAGTTCATGCGTGACCAGAACTGTTGGCGTGTGACTTTCGACTCTCAACTTTGCGTGCTTTCCACTCGGCTTGGTTCAACTTCCGAACGCTTGTTTGGCTTCCGGGGCAAAAATCACTCAAATTTTTTGGTCCACTACAGATTTGTTCGGCCTTTGAGGCGTTCGATTCCGATGCACTACTATGGATAAATTTAAAATTTTCTTTGCAGTCTCGCAACTGAAGGCATTCCGATAATTCACATTTGCCTAAGGCTCTAACTGTTTACAACAACACTTTACATTCTAAGCTAGCCCAGTTGCCTGCAAAATCATTACTGACAAATGCCAAAATATTAATTCAGATCCTTTTTTTTGAACAACCTGATATGGAAGTTTGGACATCCAACATTTGTTTAACTTCAAGTAGGCTGACTGGTTTTCATGAAATTTAATCATGACGGATTATTACATACAAATAAACAAAATACCTGCAAGGGTTCTTCCACTTTTTCAGGTAAATAATATCTGTATCACTTTCCAGTTGCATGATGATACTAATGATGAGATATATAAAGTTCACCAACCACAGTTGCAGTTACATGAGAAGGCTTCCGAATATACAATTCAGCATCTTTAATACGATGCTTCAGAAAGTAAAAGCTCTCATCATGATTTCATGAATAAATGTTTGTTCTCTGAGATGGCCTAGGGCTGGTACTGACCCATCTTTCACAGTTGACTTAGATTATTTACTGCCGAAATGGAATTGGCAGATTTGCACACTCTTCATTCTCTGTAAAACCTGAGTCGTGTAAGAGACCATTTAGAGTTTTGAAATCTAGTAGCCCTAACTTGGTAGGTGGTGCTACTTTTGAACACAAGACACAATCTGGGAGTGTTGCACTGAGTCAGGGATGTCCGCTTGAGATTAATGCATAAGACGATTCTTTTATCGAGTGCTCTCATATTCATATTGAATAAAACAGTCCACCCACCATGGAAAATTTAGATGATTTTACACAATTGTGAATTTCGTTTCAGCCAAAACATTGTGTCGCCCAATGTATTACTTGCTCCCAAGTCGTGAACCTAACCTGTACTTGAGACAGAGTGAATAGAAGCTGTCATCTCTCAACTCAGCTTGCATTGAGGCTGAGTTAAATTTGAAGTTATCAAATGGATGCTTCCACTAGGCAGATAGTTTTAATGCACAAATTGAGGCTCTTGGGACACCACACCCTAACAAGATTTTTATCAGTCTGTACCATCATATAAAGGTTTTGTTAATAAAAAGTCGCATTGTAATTTAACACTTTGCGACGTGAGCCCCCGGTGGACACGGAAGGGATTTTCATTATGCTGCCACTGACCAACGTGAACTCACAAACTCAATTTTCATAAATACTCAATCAAAACTAAATGGAGGCTTGATCCAGTTAATGCTTGCTTTTTTCAACATTGCGTACTAAAATTTAAGTTGATTTCTTAACGCATCACTAAAATACCCAAACCATAAATTCACTATCAGACACACCTAAACAGTACAAGAACCCAATATAATTTCAACTGTATGGCTAAATTTTGGAACAGAGATTATTTCAGATTATACTGTAAGCTGGTTTAAACCCTCCTTAACCATAAAAAGGTGTTCCAAAAAGAGCTTAGATAATGGTACCATTTAGTGTGGAGCTAAAAGAAAGCACAATCTAGGCGCAAGGTATTTCCCCACATAAGATCCTATGCACATAGAAACAGTATATAAGGAAAAGTTCTAGGAGGAAGATGAAAGTTGAAGAAGAAAGTTACAATGTTAAAAACAGGATAGACGTGAATAAAATAGATGATCCTCAACTTAACAAAAACTATTCTATTTAAAAAGCCTACCTAATTTTCAGCTTGAGTGCCTCACATTTTCTCCCTGGAAGCCTTAATTCCCTTAGATACATTAGTTGTCTTCTCCTATGGGGAAATTTTGGAAAGGATGCCTGAAAAGAAGCATAGAATAGAAGTTATTAAGATTTGATTTTAATTACTGAAATCCCTTAATTTTTCTGCCCATCCATAAAGTTATAAGATAAATGTGATGCTGTTAGCTTTCTCTATATTAAAATAAGAAATTGTAATTTGAAGTAACTTGCCAAGGGAGTGAAAAATGCAAAATGCATTTTTTTGGAAAGTTAACTTCAAACTTCAACGTTTCTTCCATGAATGTATGTGTGTACACAGCATTTCACAAGTGTCCGAGTAGATTTATTCAGCTGCAACTAACTTTAACTGCGGGCATACAATAGGAGACTATTAAAACTACATTTTCTTCATAATATTATAATTAATTTCTTTGTCCAAGTCAATTTCACAGATAAGATTCGTAGGTGCTGGGATTGCAGTAAAATCATAAAAATCACTTTGGTAACACAAATCACTAACCTGAACACAGGGATGTTGGGCTTCACTGCCTGGCACACAGAGATCACCTCAAAGCCAATGTTCTCGCCTTCTCTGTCACAATCTGTCCAGATGATGAGCTTTGATGCTCCTCGCACCTCTCTCTCCAAGGTTCTCTGCCCACAAAAAGCAATGAAATTACTTTACAGTCAAGATGGAGAACTCAAGCAATTGGAGTAATTTAAAACCCATTAGCAGTCTTACTTATGCTTCTCTGATGGTGGGTATAGGTGATACAGGTCGGAAAAGTCAAAAATTTTTATTGAATAAATTTACATTGGTACATCTCAAGATTACTGAACACTTAAAATGACTAGATGAGATTTTAAGAGGTGACTGAAGTATTGTCACTACAGATTAAATTTAATGACACAATTACCAGGTATGTATGGGTTGGAAACCACTCTTGATACAGCCTAGCTACCTGTCTTGCATTGCCATTAGCAGTGTGCAGAATTCCTGCATGATTGCTCAAAGTACTAGAATTCTCTAGTAAATTCCCAAATGTAACAAGGTTAAAGCGATAGCTACATTTATTTACAAAGTTAAATTTAATAATTTAATTAAATTAACATTAATTTAAAGGAATTCCAATAAAACGTTTCCAAAGAAAAAATTCAGTTAAAACTCATAAATGGAGGCACTCATTTCACACCGCCTCTGACTAGCACAGTTGTGGCATGCTAGAACCAACTTTCCTTTTCCACAACTAACTTGTGTGGAGGCTCCTCTTATTCCGGCAGTTCTTCATCAGATCCCGCAGTAAAACCACCTTATCTGCTTGTCCCGGACTCAACATAACTTCCGTACGAATGATTGGCACTTTGCTGGGCTGCTGGATGGCTTGATTGAGGGATGCTGGATCTCAATTGTAGCCACATGTGCCTGGTATATTTTGATCGGCGAAATTACCCCTTCATCTGGATCTCGATTCTATCTACACGTGCCTAGTGGAGTTTAATCAACAAAGGTGTTAATTCCTCTGCAAACTTCAGCACCTTAATTTCTTCCTTCCTGAAGATGTTCAAATAAAGATCTGCACTGGAAGGACGGACGGCAGCCGGGATCGCGGAGCGGAGGGCAACATTAGGATGTCACCCAGAGGTTGGTCTACTGCATCGTTGCAAATGGGCAGTTCGGGGATGGTGTGAATTTTTTGGTGACTGCTTCTCATGATTAATTATACATCCACTAGATTAACCTAAAAACATTGGTGTTAAAACTATTAACTTAAAACTTTGGTGTTAAAACTATAAAATTAAAAACTTTGGTGTTAAAACTATAAAAAATTAAAAACTTTGGTGTTAAAACTATTAACTTAAAAACTTTGGTGTTAAAACTATAAACTAAAAAACTTTGGTGTTAAAACTATAAACTTAAAAACTTTGGTGTTAAAACTATTAACTTAAAAACTTTGCTGTTAAAACTCTAAACTTAAAAACATTGCTTTTAAAACTATAAACTTAAAAACTTTGGTGTTATAACTATAAACTTGAAAACTTTGGTGTTAAAACTATAAACTTAAAAACTTCGGTGTTCCACTGAGGAAAGAGATTGTATTTTGGCTGTGGTGTGCTCTTACAAAAGAGGGCCAATGGCTGCATAAGAAGGCTATTGGCTGAGTCGGCATAGTCAGTTGTGGAGCAATCGCACTTGTGAGAGGCTGTTGCACGAGTGCTTCCAAGCATTTTTCTGTGATTTCTTTGACAATTGTGGCTGAGGCAGTAATAGTGATGTGAAACTGTGGGAGTCTTGTGCAAAGAGTGCTCTGTTGGCTAGGCTGAGGCAAGGCAGCAGTGGTTGTGAGAGGATTTGGAGGAGACCATGAGCAGCATGGCCTCAAGCTGTAGATTTGCACGTGCAGCTGGGCTGCTAACGAGGCTTACTTGCACACAAGCAGCTGAGCTGCGAGTATTTTCAAGGTGAGTGTGCGTACAGCTGGGCTACATTTTGAGCACAACATAAATTTGTTTTTTTGAACACAATTGCAAAGTAAAACAAATGCCAATGGTAAATGCTCATACTTTCATAGACACAAACAGAAGGATTAGCACACAATTATACACCAAAAATGATATTTTGGGATGTTAAGAGGATAGAGATACTTCTATGAATAGTCGATACTTTTCACCACTAACATTACAACAGTCATTAGTAACCAGAAACCAAATGAAGTAAAGTATATATCCCAAATAGAACGGTTTTGCCCTTTAAAATATTGAAAAATTTATTAAAAATACTTCAGGAGTGAAATGAGCTCTGAGGTATTGACAACATGTTTATAACATTTGAATAGACATTTAAGCCATAAAGTTTTTTTAATTTACCCATACCCCTCTCTTTAAAAAAGGCACAACAAAAATGTCTTTAGGAGAAAATGGCGTTCAGAATTGCTGCCCATGTCCTTCGAGCCTAAATTTCTGCCCATGTCCTGTCCTGTCCTTTGATCTTGATCTGTGCACCAAAGCAAACATGACACCCTGTTTCACACCATTGTTTTTTTATCAAAACCTACAATGTAATACACCACTAATAAGTCAAACATTCTAGATAAGTCTTCCATAGTTCTAAAAAGTCACCACCACTAATAAGTCACCACCACTAATAAGTCACTAATACTTGCTGCCAACTGCAGAGGGACCCTAACGGATTTTCCCTGTGATACACCCATACCTTGGTTTTACGGACAAAAAGGGATAACCCCTGTCCAATAGTCCCGATTGTCCAATGCATCAACAGATACGTATACGGTAAGCTACATGTGGCTAATTTCAACAATAACATTACAAAAGAGAAAGAACTGTAGTTTTAATCAAGCACACTGTCCAATCTGACACTGAAAAATACCTACACTGTGCATAAACAAAAAATAAAGTCCATACTTTTTATGGAAATGCCGCAACCAACTAACACTAACATCAAGACCTAAATGGTTACTCAACTGGCAGAAAACACAAAAATTGGGAGGAATGCAATGCAGGTGCTGAAACAGTGTTGTCAACAAAGCAACTCTCCACCATCTAGCTGTCAGTTTTGGAACTAAGGACTTTGTCCATAGTGCGCACAACTTTCAAATAAAATCGGTAACTCAAAAATTTGTCTGTAGAATCCAAAATCTGCTAAAACAGGGTCCATAAACTTGGGGTAAGAGTGTATATTCAAGAATTTAAAATAAATACTTCCGGAGTTGAATAAGCTCTGAGGTATCCACAACATGTTTATAACATTTGAATGAACATTTAAAGCCCATAAAGTTTTTGGAATTTTTACCCATACCTCCAACCCAAGGCAAATTTCTTAAAATTTCAATTTTTCAGCCAATATTGTACATAGAGACGATTGTTTTTTTTTGATCGATTCACAATAAACACATCTAAAAAATTGAGAGAGTTTTTTGATATTGCCTCAGAAAAAATATAAAAATTTGTGGAATTTTTAAATCCAATTTTTGTTTCTATTTTGCAATAAAAAACATTTAATCAACTTATCAAAAAAATACTTCTGAAATTTGTAGTACTCACCTTGATGTTTATGATGTAAAAAAGATACCCTTCATAGGTGAAAAACTGTTGCTGGAATTGCCCCTCAAAGTCAAAAAGCATCTTTGGACAGCCTGCATTCAATATTTTATACCTTTTACAGGACGCACAAGCAAAAAACCACTTACAAAGAAGGTCAAGAGACTACTAAACCTCTAATGAATGTGTAGTGAAACTAGCCTGCTAATCGTCTCACCACTAGGAAGCCAAAACTGTCAAGATGCCGGCCTGGCAAGGGTTAGCTATTAGGCCACAACAGCTAGGCCCAGACACTAGGGTAAGGTGTGGCACGGACAAGTAACAACAAATATATTTAAAACACGTTTAAGTATGACAGATGGAACATGCATCAGCTCAGGGCGTGTCTTGCGAGAGCAGTTTGTCTTTATGAGATCGTAAATCTCCCGCCGGCTACAAAATCCGCACAACTCAAGAGACACCTGAAGTACAATAGTAAAAGAGAGCACAGGATTCCCCCAAGCACCGTATAGGGACTTACACAAGCATGAGGGAAGAAGCTTTATTGGCGTGCTTGCATCCAAGTACACTGTGTGAAGCTCCTAACGCAACTGACCAGCTCCGTTCATGCAGCCACTAACTTTGGCTTCTAAGTGGCTTAAGCCAGGCGGTTGCAGGATGGAGCTATATGTACATTACAGCACTACGCCAAACTACATATGAACAACAACACGCAGTGAATAATTTCACTATAAATGGACAGTTGTGTAGAAACAAAGAAAAAAATTTGGAGCAACCAACCACAGCTAAGCAGAGCTGCAGCTTGTGATTTGCGGGTGATTTTTGGGGTTTGGGTTGAAACACGGGACAAATGACGTTTCTATGTGATAAATGGTTAAGGAGCATTTCCAGGCAATAATCTCATTTTCTTTTTTTGGGGCCAAAAAACAAAAATGAGATGGTTGCCTGAAAATGCTCCTAAACCCTTCCTCCATCATGTAGAAACGTCATTTGTTCTGTTTTGGTAAACCAAACCCCCATTATCACCCCCAAATTGCTCCCCTCCCCCGCAGACGCATTTAGAGAGACCAGCTGGGGCTCTCTCCGTTCACTAGAGAGGTTTCGTGGTCTCTTGACCTTCTTCGTGAGTGGTTTTGTGCTTGTGCGTCCTGTGAAATGCCTAGAATATCAAATGCAACAGTCCACTCTGGCCAAAGATGCTTTTTTAACTTTGAAGGGCAATTCCAGCTACAACTTTTCACCCATGGAGGAGATCTTTTATCATAAAGATCAAGGTGAGTACTATAAATGTTAGAAGTAATTTTTTGACAAGGTGATTAAAAAATTTTTTATTGCAAAAAAAATTTAAAATAGGTTTCAAAAATTCTTAATGTTTTTAATTCTAAATTCCATAGATTTTAAAAATTCATAATTAAAAAAAAATTTTTTTGAAGTAATATCAAAAAACTTTGACTCTTGTAGATTTGTTCATTGTGAATCAAACAAAAAAAAAAACAATGGTCTCTATGTACAATACTGGCTGAGAAATCGAAATGTGGAGAAATTTGCCTTCGGGGGGGTTAAGGAGGTATAGGTAAATTCCAAAAACTTTATGGGCTACAAATGTTTATTTGAAGGTTATAATTATGCTGTGAACACCTCAGAGCTTATATTACTCCGAAAGTATTTCTTTTTAATTCTTGAATATTTCATTAGGAAAAACTGTTTAGGTCTCTCTGCAATTTGCAGTAAAGTATTATTGGTAGTGACTTATTACAACAATGGAAGACTAATCTGAAATGTTTTAGACTTATTAGTAGTGATGTACCAATGTATCGGTATCGACGGTATCAGTCATTTTTACTGGTATTGGTAAAATCCGGCCGATACTTTACCGATACTTTCCAATAATTCGTATTTTAACATAAAAAATGGTCATAAATCATGAAAGAAAAAGTGTAATCAAATCAACCCTCTATGACCCACCGTTTTTCCTCAAGGACATTGGAAAAATTCCAATTATTTTCGTTCAGGTGAGCCTCTTCAAGCAGTAATGCATGTTAGTAAAGAGAAGAAACATCACGCTTTGATAAATGAGTGTAGTGTGTCAACTGTCACATGCTTCTTAGTTTGGTTGAGCGTGAAATGCCTGTGGGTAATCATACACTTCGAATATGCGTGTTAATTTACCATATTTAATTTAATTCGTATTTAATTTACTGAATTTTTCAAATTTCACTGTTCACGTTTCTATTGCATGTAGAGGATAGAAAATGAATACAGATATGTAAAATTGAATTCTGAACACATTTTCTCACATAAAAATTTTCAATTTTTGCAACAGAAAAAAGTTATTGTGCGAACATAAAAAAAAAATATAAATTCATGCGCAAAACTTTTCCCACTCCACAATTTTTTACGTAGAAGCGCGATTGTGGTCTCATTCGACGCGGAAAAACTGTAGGAACCTTGTAGCGAAGGATTTTTTTGAATTTTGAATTAGAAAAAATTTTATTTTTACATTTGTCCAAAAATTTCTTCCCCAGGTATATTCAACATTCGTTCTCTATTCTCAGCTTACACATTTATATTGCAACTTGGTGAACAAAAATGAATACAGATATATAAAATTTATTTCTGAACACATTTGCTTCAATGGAAATTTTCGATTTTTGCAATAGAAAATCACAATTGTTGGACATTGTAACAATACCTTTTTCCATAGTTTGAAATTCAATAAAATCCTTTGTTACGAGGTTCCTACAGTCCTTCCACGTTGAATGAGACCACAATCGCACGTCTACGTAAAAAATGGTAGAGTGGGAAAAGTTTTGTGCAAGTATATATATTTTTTCTTATGTTTGCAAAATAATTTTTTTCTTTAACGAAAATCAAAAATTTTTATAGGAGAAAATGTGTTCAGAATTCAATTTTACATATCAGTATTCATTTTCGTTCCTCTAGATTCAATAGAAACGTGAAGAGTGAAATTCGAAAAATTTGGTATATTAGGTAAAATACAGGGTTGTAGATCCCCTTAATGTTGTGTTGCACAATGATGTTGCCATTCAATACTGTCTGGCCTGTTCAAGTAATTTTTAAATATTTCTCGAATGCCAGTGCGATTCATTTCAGAGAGAACATTGTGGCCTGTTAAAGGAACTAAATTTAAAGTGAGTACTGGAAGTGCATCATCAAGGTGTTTTTGACCTGGAGCAAGTACTTGTGCTTCCCTTAAAATGCTACAAGAGTATAATATACAGGCACACATTATCAATTTTTCTGCTGTTTCTGGGGCAGTAGTAATATGTTGGAGAAAATTCTTAAATAACCTCACAAAATTTTAACGGTATTTTCTGTTGTCCTTCGAGCTCGAGATAGTCGATAGCTATAGATTACTTTCGACGGATTGTGTAGATTGCTGTCTTGGGTAAGTTTTATCAAATTTTTGTGCAGAGCAAAAGAGTCATCACCAACTATCACATGTGATAGAACATTATTCTCAAATGCACCCTCTGTAGATCGACATTTAAATATCTCGCTTTCCTCTGAATCATTGTCATCAGTTGAGACTTCATCTTCCAGGTATATTAATAATGCTTTGTCTAGATTGTACATTCTGACATTGTGAGAAATCATATGTTCACCGCAATGCATTAAAACAACTCCGAACTTTACACTTTTGAACGGCTTTTACATTACGTTTGCCGAATCACGCCAAATCATGGCCGTAAAATAGTGGCACCGTTTTTCTAGGAAACCGCAGCTATGTAGCATGAATAGTTAAACACAGTAGGGACATGAAATTTTTATACTTTCACAACTAAAACCTACATAGTTTGATCCAATTTCCACTTCTTAAAGTATGTGACAGGCTAACAAAAACCAAACCAATTAAATAAAGTTGAAGGCGCATTTTAAAATTTTCGTGAATTCAATATTGAAGTAGCTGAAAATTTTATTTCAATTTAGCTTGTAAATCGTCAAATATTACTAAGCTAATGATTTCATTTTAATTTAGCATGGTCTACTTTTGCAACCAGTTGCTAGTATAGCTAGTCTACATTACATTGCAATACGATTAGAAACAGTTATTTATCGAATAGATTTCATTTTGCTATTTTTTCTCAACAGTATAGTTAACATAGCTAGAGCAGTTTTGTTATTCCTAATCAAAAACTTTATTGTCAATTTTGTTATATAATTATATATATTATTGAATGATTTTATTATAACACCCATGTAGGGCTTATAATGGTTTTATTCTAATATAATTGTAAAAGTATCGGTATCGGTTATAGTATCGGTCAAAGTATCGGTATTTCCAAGTATCGGAGTAACGGTATCGGCCAAAAAATGGTATCGGTACATCACTACTATTTGGGAGAGGGGGGGGAGCATGGGTAAATTCCAAAAATTTCATATGCTATAACTGTCTATTCGAATCGCATAAACATGCTGTGAATAACCCGAGAGATTGTTTCCCTCCGTATTTTTTATTCATTTTTAAACAATTTATAGGAAAAAAGGATTCCACTCTCTTAACTAACCTTAATTTTTTCCATAGATTCTTCTTTGACACCTTTTGTAATTGGAGCATCAAAAAGAGAAAGGGGAGAGCAGCTGTGCCAGTGTTTGTAGCTCCCCACAAACTCATGATTGAGGAGGTGTCCAGACACTGAGGAGAACACCATCTGCACTTGCTGGCCATTCAGTTGATATGGGAACTCATAGATTTTGTTGAATGGGCTCAGTCCTTCTCTCTGTGGAATGAAAATGTCAAGTATTATCTACAAAATAAATGGAGGCAAGAACTATCCTACTTTATTTCACATAATAAAGTGAAGTTTAAAGTGCCTCTCAAATGATGAGTAAAATGAAAATAATGTGAGGAAGCAATTGAAGTAGAAAAAATTTGACTAAAAGTAAGGAAAAATAAACCAAGTTTACAAATTACACAAATCATACCATGATTAATTGACTGTCAAAGCTAATTAAGTAAATTTAAAATTTAGAATACCATCTAGAAAAACTTTTGTAATTTATTTTCTGAAAATTGCAAATAATATCACCAAAATGAATCCCACATAACTGTGCTATCAATGTGAATGCTGCAATCTGTAGTGCCAATAATTTTTTTTGTGAATCATTGACATTACAATGACATCAAAAACATACTTTTCAATAAACAGTGCTACTTCAATTGTCTGCTAAACAATTCAGCTCACTTGATCTTGAATTATTTTGAACAAATAAAGATACTAACCCCAATACCCACATATGTACCAAACTTTCAGCAGGTAGTTAGTTCATTAGAACTACCTCCAAGTTCAGTTAGGCAAGGCATTTAGTTATAGAGTGGTACCAGAAGCACATACTACCACTGCACTTGCCTGTGCAAATTATACAGGAACATGAGTGAACAAATAAGGTTTGAAAGAGCTGCATGGAAGCTTTTGTTGAATACAAGTGAATTCTGATTTCCAGTTGCCATAAAATTGGTCTGACGGCAGCATGCTTGGCTTAACCAAGCACAGGATTCAATGGCTCACCAGTTTCAGTCAAAATAAATTTTCAGAGTCAGTGGCTGCACAATCTGGATGATTTAGTCAGCTGCAGCCCTTGTGTTTACTTTGATGTCTATGTCTGAAGTCTCACAACATAGAATTCAACTGTGTTGATGCATAAATGGGGATATATTTGTATTGAGTGCTGTCCTTGCTCTTGACTTTTAGCCATTCACTGAATTATGCATGAAATTGATATTTTCTTGATTGCACAGTCATAGCCTAAGGGTGGTCGCAGGCTACATTCAACTGCTAATGCATGCACCACATTTAGTTTTTCTTGATCGTCTTCATCTACAAAGCATGGTTCCTTCATTATCCAATGAGTCTATTGTATTATTGCATGAGTGTGGTATTGTATCTGCTATAACTATGGCAAAGATTCTACATGCTGCAATAGGATAAGTTTCACAAGTCCCTCACATCATAATAAACTATTTTAGCCTTTTAATTTCATCTTGTGATAAAATCCCCCATTATTCGTCAGGCAGTCAGTTTTGTATAACCTTAAAGGTAAGAGAATGATGAGATATCTGGTGATGAGATATCTGTAGAAATAGGCTTCACTAGAGGTTCATGTTTCACTCAGAAAGCTTGTTAGGTTGCTTATAATCAATCTTGTGCATGCTGTTGTCATGACTCAACTTTAATTATTACTGCTAATTTGTACCTACTATATATTGATCAGTCTTCCAAGGAGCATATGTTAATGCAGTCTTGTACAAATCAAGTACTAAGTGTGGTTAACTGATTGAATCAATTTGAGAAGTTATAAAAATGTAATGGAAGGACATAAAGATAAAATGTTTTTGCACTCAAAGTTGGCAATATTTACCATTTATTCTTAAGTTCTGAAAATAACGTCCTCAAGATGGCTGCCATTATTAGCCTTACACGGGATAAGTTAATCTTTGAACTTTTGAACAGCAAGTTCACAAATACTGCGTGGTGTGGCGATGACTTCCTCAACAATTCCCTCCCTCAACTCAGGTAGGGTGTGAGGGCAATGTTCAAACACTCTTACTTTGAGAAATACATTTAGAAAAAATGCAAATGCTCATATCAGGTGAGAGCACAAGCCACTCTAAATCACCCCTCAGCAAGACCAAACGAGTGTGAAACATTCTTCTTAAATCAGTGAGAGAATTTCAGGCTGTGTGGGCTGTAGCCCCATCCTGTTAGGACCACAAATCCCCCAACATCAAAAATGTCAACATCTAGACAGATTATCACAAGTGTCAACATCTAGACACAAAATCACAAATGTCAACATCTAGACACAAAATCACAAGTGTCAACATCTAGACACAAAATCACAAATGTCAACATCTAGACACAAAATCACAAGTGTCAACATCTAGACACAAAATCACAAGTGTCAACATCTAGACACAAAATCACAAGTGTCAACATCTAGACACAAAATCACAAGTGTCAACATCTAGACACAAAATCACAAATGTCAACATCTAGACACAAAATCACAAGTGCCAACATCTAGACACAAAATCACAAGTGTCAACATCTAGACACAAAATCACAAGTGTCAACATCTAGACACAAAATCACAAATGTCAACATCTAGACACAAAATCACAAGTGTCAACATCTAGACACAAAATCACAAATGTCAACATCTAGACACAAAATCACAAGTGTCAACATCTAGACACAAAATCACAAATGTTAACATCTAGACACAAAATCACAAATGTCAACATCTAGACACAAAATCACAAATGTCAACATCTAGACACAAAATCACAAGTGTCAACATCTAGACACAAAATCACAAATGTTAACATCTAGACACAATATCAGAAGTGTTTACATCTAGACACAATTTCAGAAGTGTTAACATCTAGACACATCACAAATGTCAACATCTAGACACAAAATCACGAGTGTTAACATCTAGACACATCACAAGTGTTAACATCTAGACATAACGTTTGGAAGTTACAGGCACGGTCACTCATTCTACCTCAAACAAGTTTTGGACTGTAATACCAAATCATGAAACGGCACACTATACCATAAGTTTAGGGGAATTTAATGGTGCTTCCTGGATAACTCGGGGACTATTTAATGCCCAGTAGTGGATATGTTGCACATTGACATCCCCACTCAAGTGAAAATGTGCCTCGTTGAGAATTTGGTCACATTTCTAAGCATTTGGTGACACAGATTTTAGCATTTTATATAATCTGTTAGGTTTGGTTAATAAGCCATTATAGGAATGGAAATTACAATCCTTTTGCAGAATCTTTCTCACGCTGCGGTGGGAGACTTCCAAGGCAACATCACACCATAGGGCAGAAAGTTGCGGTGACTATACACCACCACTCGCTCCACATTTTTTGGTATTCTGAGAGATCTGCGTCAGCCATGTGTGTCTGTACTTAGTGTACTACTTGTTGTTTCCAATTGTCTAACCCAAGACCGTAATGTGTTTGAGGAATGAGATCATTATGCGGAATGTTGACCCATCACCGGAAAGCTAATTGTGTCACAATCACAGATTGGTTTTTTTCAAAATGTGCCCGTATGGCCAAGCCGCCATCCCCTCTTATCCACACAATGTTGGCTACTGAAATGGGGATGTCGGTGGAACACAATGAGACCGCATGCATTTGTTTCCCTCCTGCATCACCCCCAAACAGTGAACTGTCAAAACTGGCCAATCGGTTCTGCCCCATCATATAAAAAGAGGGTAGGCCATGAGATCATACAATGTAAGCTCATCTTATATTTTCAGTTATCCAGTTTTCCAGGGCTAATGGTCCGTACCACTGAGTTTTGATAAAAAATGTTTTCTAGATTAATGATTCGTTGGAGATATTTGCTTAAAACTAATATTAACAGCTTTAAATGGCTTAAGCATCTACTTCAGGCTCAACTGAGAGGTCTAAATAGCTAGCAAGTAAGTCCATAGCATCAAATGGCAAATTTTAAAAGTTCATGGGCAATTTCAAACTAACTTTTTCAATTACATTGTCAATATGAATGTATTTGCTCTTGTTTGCACATTATTCAGAAATAAAAATTGAATAACTCAAGTTTTGATCTTCCTTAATTGTGCAAACTAATTGTTGAAAACTTATTTATATTTAAAGGTTGATTTAGAAGTTGACATGCGCAAATTTTTCTCAAAAATCAGTACCATTTCAAAACAAGCCTGGAACTCTTATGTTTGGCAACTTGTGATGGAATGAGTTTTTTGAAGCCATTAAAGAATGACATGAAGAAAAATACAAGCCATAAAATTTTTTTGCTTGAAGTTAATGCATTCGATTACCTTTAGCCATCAATTCACCTATACTGAAGAAGTTTACTAGAAATAGTTGCATGTAAAGTTTTTGTTGATGAGAAACCTATTACTATAATAAATGCATATTTCCCTCCTCATCTTGATCAGATTTTCATGCAACATAATCTAGAAGCGATTAACAACCTAATCACAGGTTCCTGCATCATTCTTATGAACTCAAATGCTCATAGCTATTCATGGGGCTCAGATTTCACCGATAGAAGAGACGAGTGATTGAAACTTGGATAACAGATAATCACCTTGTGTTGCTCAATAGTACCTCCTCCACTTTCTTATCTTCAAGAGGAACATGCGCACACATCGACTTGACCAATGTTTCAGAGGATTTCTACCAGATACTAACTTGGAAAAATAAACCAGACACTGCCACTAGTGACCATTTTCCAGTGTGGATTGAAGCAAGCATTGAAGTCCCTAGAGTAGAGGTTCCCCTGCAATGGTTACTGAAATCTGCAAATTGGCCAAAGTTTCAAGAAGCATTAAAATTTCCTGACTGGTCTGAAAAATAGTCAAAGATACCTGCAACATCATTACTAAAACTGTAAGATTAAGATTAAAAGATTATAAGATGGTTTAAACCTCCCTAACAGCTACATAAAAGAGCATATCAAAGAGAGGAAGGAGGAAGGCACCATTTAGTATGGAGATACGAGAATGGGAAATCTATATAGAAGGGGCATAGAAACAGCAAGTTGAGAAAGAAGTTCATGAAACAAGATAAATGTTGAAGAAGTACTAGGTGCTGAAAAAAACAGGACAGCAGTGAACCAAAATAAGGTGGTCCTTAACATAACAAAAAGGATTTTATTTCAACAAAAAGAAGGTCTACCCAATTCTCAGCTTAGGCCCATACACATTTTCACCCTGGAAGTGCTAATTCCCATAGATACAAGAGTTGTATCCCCCTGAGGGGTACTGAAGCTGTAATAAATGCAGAAAAAGATAGTGAAAATGAGCTCCAGTGTTACTACTCAGAGAAAAAACTGCTGGTGGAACAAGAAATGTAAAGTGGCTTACAAAAATTACCTATCACAATGCATACAAAAGATATAAAAACCTCAGAGAAAATATAGACAAGTAGATAGCATTTAAAAAGGCCTGGGCAGATTTAAAAAAAAAAAGAGTGCTGGAGAAAAAACAAATTGCTGGAGAGAGTTTGTATTGAGCCTAAATGACATAAGCCTCACTAACGTAGTATGGCAAAAAAGTTAGGGCAATGAAAAGAAGCAGAAATAAGAGTCAAATAATTTTTAAAGATTCTCATGATCAAGTCTTTACTTGTTCCAAGAAATTGCTAATATTTTAGTTCAGCAATATGCTGAGAATAGTGAAAATAAAACTAATGATGCAATATTTAATGATCACAGGCAAATCTGTGAAGCTGCCAACATATCTTCTGAAAGCTTAACTCCTCAGTACTACAATCATCCTCTCACTTTTACCGAGTTCAACAGAGCTGTACATAACATAAATAACACTCAGAAGACAAACGTACTGAACTTTAATTATAAAATCTGGGCAACCACTATACCAAACCAATGAAAAGAAGCTATCATATTGTTAAGGGACAGGAAGGCTACCTACCATCAACACATCAACACGTGTAGCTCAGATTGCTAGCGCTTATTTGCAAACTGAGATTATCCGACTAAATTTAATTATAAATGATATTTTTTCAGTTTACAGGCATAAAATAGTAACATAATGTAGCATTTAGTCTCAGAAATAGCAGTGTGAACGCAAGTAGCATACAATGAAAATCAAACACGGCTCTTTTTGGTTTGGGTCCTATCAAATTTTAACGTATTCTTTTGCATCAATGTATTTTGGCGTGAAAAACACAGAAATTGTAACCGCTTTGTGGATAAATTATTTATTAAGCCCAAAATTTGCTTATATTTATTATTATTTGATGAAAATACAGCGGTTTTTGGTGCGTTTTTGTCAGGCAAACTCGCACACAGATACGAGTATCATTTGTCGGTGCTGCCAACAATAAGGTACAGTAATAAAGTATTTTTTTTTCTATTTTAAGATGTTTGAAAAATTCACCAACAATTTTATAGTTGGTTGCGTGTTTGCGGATTTTTTCAGTTTTTGGGCCTATCGAATTTTAATGTTCTCTTTTTTCCAAAGTTGTATTTTGGTGTGAAAAACACAAAAATGAAAACCATTTTGTGGAGAAATAATTCATTAAGTGTTCCTAACCTAACCAAGGGTATAATTTTAAACACCTCATTCTTAATCATTTGAGTGTGTGCAGCTGTTGCACGGTCCACAAAGTTTTCACTATGATCAACAGGGAGATGTTTGAAATTATACCCTTGGTTAGGTTAGGAACACCTAATGAATTATTTCTCAACCAAATGGTTTTCATTTTCATGTTTTTCACACCAAAATACATCTTTGGCAAAAAGAAAACATTAAAATTCGATTGGCCCAAAAACCGAAAAGATCCGCAAGCATGCAATCAACTATAAAATTGTTGGTGGATTTTTCAAACATCTTAAAATAGAAGAAAAAAGCAAGATTCGTAATGTACAGCGATTTACATGCTAAATTAAAATAAAATAATCAACTTGATGATTTACAAGCTAACTATTTCATGATTTACAAGCTAAATTAAAATAGAATTTTCAATGAGTCTCGAGAGCAATGCACAGTTGATGAGCAGTAAAAAATTTGGAAGCATCTGACGCACCTAAGGCGAGTAAACGGAGGGAGAAGCCGCGGAAAGGGTGGCATGGCGTGTCAGCTCTCATGTGCCAAATCGTTTCACCTAGATATTGCTCATTGACTGTTTATTTCTATAGACATATGTATTTATCATTCAGCTGTTCAAGAACTGGTACGATTTGGCACCGTCAAGTGCTCGGTACCTCCCATGGACCTCCCCCCTCCCTCCTGTTCTGTAGACATAAATAAGATAGCTGGCCATGGAGGAGTTCAGTGTGACATGAATGCCGAAGCGATTATGATGTCAAACGACTAGCTGAATCTGCCTGTCAAGCTCAGAGTAGCTGGTACTGCATCTGCTATGTTTAGTTAGGATTGAAGCGCACCTGAGGTGTTCCTGAATGATGCATTACCCCTGAGCCTCACGCACGTCTCGCTCGGTACCAGGCCACTGGTCCCACTTGTGGTGCCAGTTTCGACAAGGAACCACAAAATACTTCGATAAATGATAGCAAAAGTCAAGTCAATATTTCAGAATCGCTTTCAAAACGTCAACTGCGCTGATTTCTCAAAGCAAAATAGCTTGTATATGAGAAGACCTGTTATTCGGTACTAAAATGCATTTTCTGAGCAATGCAAATGTATATATTCAAGCTTTTTCTCAAAGAGTTGTTATTGAAGAGCAATGATTTTGGTATCAGATATGCAAAAGGTTGCTGCATAAAGAGTTAGAGGATTATTTTGAAATTCATAGAAATTTCTTAGTTACATTAAGTTACATTAAAAAATGTACGGAAAAATGAATGACTCTTTAAATTTTTTTATTTTTATTTCCTTAAAAATTTGTTATTGCAAATTTTAAAATAATCCTCTGACTCTTTATGCAGCAGCTTTTTCCACATTCAATGATATTTAAATCCTTTCTCTACGATAACTACTTTCTGAGAAGAGGTTGCTTGAAAATACACTATTTTTTCACTTTATTTATCCCATTATCTACCTAATTATGACAAAAATGGAAAAAAGTGTGCAACACTACCCCTATTTATTTTCTAAAATACATTCGTATGCCAAATTTCATAGATCTAGATCCCATACAAAAAACGTGACAGCCATTTTCTTGATTCAGACTAGATGGCACCTTAAAAATGCACTTGTGACTTCATTTAATTGGTTTGATTTTTGTTAGTCTGGCATATACTTTAAGAAATGGAAATTGGGGCACACTACATAGGTTTTAGTTGTAAAAGTATAATAATTTTGTCACTACTGTGTTAAACTATTCATGTTACATAGCTTTCACTTACTGACCGTACGTGACTGATCGGGAATTCAAAGTAGTAAATCAGTTAGCGAGCCTGAGTAAATGGTGTAATTCAACAGTTAGCTAAATAATTTACAAGGTATGAATAGGCTCCTTATTTGATTATACTTTTACTTTAATGATTATGACCTTCATTTTTATGATAAAATACGTATTATTCAAATATATCGGTAAAGCATCGGACGGATTTTGCCGATACCGATACCAGTAAAAATGACATACTGCCAATACCGATACATCGGCACATCACTAGAAATATCAAGATTACATATAATGCAGGGAAATGCAAATTAAATCAATAGGACTTTTCAAATATTTAGAATGCTAATAATTTAAACAGCAACATGGAAAAAAAAGCTGAAAATTTTGAACATACACATTGTAGACAACAATGCAGTAAATACCAAAAGCTCAAAAATTTTCTTTTGAAAACATGGTATTGTATGATCATATGACCATAACTCACCCTTGTTGATCCTCCACGTGACAAAATGCTTGCCAAATTCTTGGCAGCATCATTCTTTTCCGCAACATTCAGAACTTTGACCATATTTTTTCTATTTTCCTGGAGATTGAAAATTTGGCTACAGCTACGTTGAATTGACACAGAGCCTGCATTCTTTGTTAAAATTTCCAGAGTTATTGCACATTTGACATTTAAACCAAACTGAAACTGTTTCAGTTGAAGAGATAAACAAAAGCGTGATTGGCAATGAATTTTTCTGCAAAAAAATAATTCAAGTCTAAAGAATTTTTTGAAAGTATCTTGAAGTAAGAAAATTGCACTCCTCGCAATTATTTGTTTTTCATTGTTGCTAGCATTATTGAATATCAAAGTCTTAGGAAAAAACATTGGTAAACCTGAAAGAAAGGAACAAGTTAATCACACTAATATACAAATGATCAAGGCACAGGTGCATAAATATTGCATCAAGTATTTGCATGTCTCCCATTAATTGGGAATTAATTAGCATGCAATAACACTTCTCGGCTAAAAAAATGAAACCTACAGAATAAATTCAAGAAATCTTCACTCAATAAATCACAAATTACAGCAACCTTAATAGACACAGTATTTATTAACAGAATAAAATCTTGTAGAGAGGTATTCTTACTCATCTAAAGCTATAAAACTTTCATTAAGATAATTTTGTAATGAAATTCAGTAGGATGCTAGAATTACATAAATAACAAGAGTCATGCAATGCCTAGAAACTGTGTTTAATAACTTGGAAAAAAAAAGTGAATTGAACATGCCAAGAAGTTCAGGCTCAAAACATGCAGCCTTGTATATCAAGTTTAAGAATTTCTTCCTTTCAGGTTTGGGAATAATTAAATAAATTTCTCAGATCTGTAACAGAGCACAAAAATGAAAACAACAATTGAAATATTTAGGAGCCAATATTTGTATCCAGAGCTGGAAATGAATACACAGCTTTTACTACAACTATGGCAGTTCTCCTTTCATCATATTTGTCTTGTATTACATATTTTTGTCAATTTTTGGTGAGAGGTTTTCCATATTTACTATCTGACTAGACAGTAGTCTATTGAAAACCATATCCAGCATGTTCAGTAATAAAAAAAAAACAGATCATTAAACCTAAAATGTCCTATTGAAAACTATAACAGACTGTAATCAGCAAAATTTTTTCATTTCTAAATGCTGCTTGTATTTCCAGTCAAATTATCCTCTCAGGTCAATTAGCAATATGGTAATTTTGCATTTACATTTTCATCTAATTTTTTCATATAAATTGAGTCATGAAATTGTAACCTAACATTACTAAGTGACAAGTAATGATAACTCACTTTCCTGAAGGTAACAAAGAAAATATGAATGATTTATTGAACCGAGGTACATAACTTTACATTTTTAGAAGCTATTCAGCTTTACCAGCTCATACTCTATTTTACATGTTGCTTACTGTAGCACCAAATGCTAAAAATATTTTTTCAGTTGAGACAGAACTTTCTGATTGCACATACAACTAAAGAATAAATGCAACAATGATATCCCCATGATAAATGATTTTTAAATGTTTTGTGAAGCCAACTTTCATCATTTTTTGATATGAGAGACAAATATGCATCACTGAATATATATGAAGAACACCAATAGGCATATAACATTCATTCAAAACTATATAAATAAATCACATCAGAAATTAACCTCATTTACTCGGATTGAGAAAATCTGACATTTTCACATGCTTTCTTCAATTTTATGAATTTGTTCTTTCATTTTTTCTTTCATTCACAGACATTAACCAGAGAGACCAAGATTGTGGGAGAGAAAGTGTTCCCTTAGCATTAATACTTTTGAATAGTCATAGATATTGTATTGCACTGAAAGTTATTCAGATTGTATTCATCTAAGGAACAAGGGTCAGTTATGTAAAGAAGAGGTGAAATAATTTGAGCAGAAAAATGGAAACTCAACAAAACCTAGAACTACATAATGTCCACAAATTTCTCAGTGGGTTGGGCCTTTTTTGAAAGCATTTTTGATGCCCTTGTCTTAAACAGTGCACATAAGTTTAGAGAAAGGTTTAGTATTTCAATTTTGTAGGTCAAAGAGCTGGAGTTAATTCCATACAATATTTTTAAATCAAAGAATGCAGCATGTTATGCCATAGTACTAATAGTTACATCCAAAGAGAATTTGTCTTAAGACCATTCACATCAATAAAGCAGTCAGGACTTCTGTCCTATAATGTGGTTCTCAAACTGTGAGCAGTCCTTGCATGCTTACAATTATGTTGTTGTTTGTCGGGGTGGAGGAAGAGAGGTGTTCCTCATAAAGTCGCTGGTTTTCTTCAGTAGAAACCCGTCGGACCTGGTCTCTTCAGTGCTTTTACAAGGCTTGACGTGGTTCTCATTGACTTTGATGCAGCGCAGAGCTTGGATCCAAGGTGGTCAGATAATGGTGAGTGGCTCCACATCCCAATATACACAATATTTTCACAATTTCACACACAAAGAGTGACACCATCCAAATGATATACTTTCACTTACATCAAGAATGTCTTACATGGGTAACATAACATTTAAATTGGAGCTTGTCATGAAACTGATTTGGGTGTTACAAAAGTCATTTCATACGGAGGGTTCAAGAATTTTTCATGTTATCATCTTCAGAGTACGTCCAATTTATCACTGCCTCTAAGGAAGCCACCAAGTAAATGAGTTATTTTTCTTTGGACATTGACTGTGTGGTCTCCACAACCCAACAAATTTTTTAGGTCCAATTCAACACTCATGCGGTCAAGCTGCAAGGTTAGTATATACCTTTGATCAGCATACTTTTGACAGTGCAATAGAAAATGCTCAATAGTCTCAGGGATACCACATGTTTTACAGTTAGGAGAGGGACTCTTATTAAACCTAAAGAGATGTGCCAATACACCAGCATGACCAATACGCAGTCTGCTAACTGCGCATTCTATCCGTCTATGAAATTCCCCCTTATATGTTAGCCTCCTCGGTCTATCCAACAATTCTTTGAGGAAGCGACCCTTGCCAGAGGAGTCAACTTGTGAATGCCACTGATGTGTCCAAAAGTTGAGGAACAGGTTCCGAATATGACTTTTAAACTTCTCATAATGAAGGTTGGTCCAAACGCATTTGGGATTCTGATGGCCAAGCTTTGCACATCTATCTGCAATTTCATTTCCCTAAATACTTGAGTGACCAGGGACCCACTGCAACTGTATTGAATGCAAAGATTTTAATATCAGCAATTTGATTTCTAAACAAAATTCTCTATATGCCTCCTTCTTATTATTTAATAACAGCCCAAGTGCCGTTTGTGAGTCACTCAGTATTACAAAGCTGTTCCTTGGTTTGTTTTGAATGTATCTCAGAGCCTGTAATATAGCAAACAACTCAGCCCCTACAACTGAGTGGGATGGATTCATCCGCCAGGAAGTTGCCATTCCAGATGATGCGACATACATGGCAGCAGCCACTGATCCTGTTGCTACTTTAGACCCATCAGTGAAAATCCTCTCATAGTTACTATATTTCCTACCCAAGAACATTTCAAAGTTTACATTAACCACAGCTGGCAACCATGATTCCCTATTTGGCACATCACAGGAAATTAAGTGACTGAGCTCTGTCACAGGTGGAATGGCATACGAGGAAATTCTACATGGCTTTGGATGTATCTCCAAATTAGTTTCACACAGAATCTTATTTAACCTAACCAAAATGTCACTTCCTTCTGATGCAGCAAACAAGTCCAGCATTGAAAAGGCTTCCCTAGATCCAAAATTACATTGTTTTTGACAGCACCACTTAACGAGAGAAACTTGAAATATAAATTAAGAAGCATCACAAAAGATTCAACTTGAAGAGAGCAGATAGGGGTGGTTTTCCATGCACCCACAATACATCTCAGGGCAGAGTTATGCAAAACATTCAAGATATTCATATATTTCTTGTTGAATTCAAGATAAATGATAGAGCCATAAGAAATTTTGCTTCTAATAAACCGTATATTTAATCTTCTTAGTAGCATTTGGGATGATCCCCATTTAGAGCTTGATAGAGCTCTCATAACATTAATTCTCTTTAGACAGTCAGTTCAAATGTACTCAACATGTCTGTGTAGTGTTAGTTTAGGTGCATCGAAAACAACACCTAACACTCTCTGATTCACCGTAGGTAAGATAAGGGAGTTACACAGTCTCAATTCTACATCATAGTATCCCCTTTTTTTATGAAATAGTTGAAATTTAGTTTTAGCAGGATTGACTTTGAGTTTCCAAGTTTTCAGCCATCTATCAAGTTTATCCAACATGTTTTGCATTTTTGTTTTAACTCTTGGCAATGACTCAGCCGAACGTAGTATGGTTATATCATCTGCATAAGACACCACTTCCACATCAGTACAGCAAGGCAGATCATGTAACATAACATTAAAAAGGAGAGGGCTCAGGACAGACCCCTGAGGTAAACCACAGCCAAGAACTCTTTCTGTAGACAGTGTTGAATTAATCCTAACTTTAACAGTTCGGTTCCTTAAATAAGACTGAATCCATTTTACTGCCCTAATATCACAGTTCACATTCAAAAGCTTGTATATCAATCCATCATGCCACACACAGTCATATGCACTCTCTTAATCTAGGTATACTACTGCACAGAGATGTTTATTTTTAATGGAGCGTCAAATAAATTACTGATGAGCACCAGTGCATCAGTTGTTGATTTCCCACGCCTAAAACCAGTCTGATATACAGAGAACACTTAAGATTCAGGAAAATGGTTCAACCGAGCCTTCACAATTCTCTCCAACACCTTTACAATGCACGGCAGGAGGGTTATTGGACGGTAGCCCTGAACAGAATTTTGGTCTTTGTTTGGTTTCTTTATTGGACACATGATACCAGTCTTCCATGAGGTCGGCACAACTCCCAGAAAAAAGCTTGTATTAAATAGGTATAGCAACCTGTTAAGGAACAGATCAGGCAACTTCTGAAGCATAGCATAAAGGATATTGTCACTCCCTGGGCTGGTCTGTCTCAACCCCTCTAATGCTCTCTTAATTTCAAACAACCCCAGGGGGGCATTGTAGCAATTTTCATCTATTGTCATGTGCTCAATATTTTTGATCCTGCTTCTAATGGTGTTTGAAGAATGATCGGAGGTTATGATTTTAAGTCGTGTGAAGTGCTCAATAAACAGTTCTGCCCTCTCTGAATTAGTGTTGTTTGTGTTGCCTATTGGGTAACTAGATCTAGGTGTTGTTAGCCTACTCATGCTACGCACTAATCTCCACACTTTGCAACATTTTTATCTGAACTCATTGTGTGAACAAAGGATTTCCAGCTGTTTTGCTTTTTATTTTTAATAATATTTTTGGCATGAGTTTCAGCCTTGAGATAAGCTTCTAGATTTATAGTGTTTGGAGTCTTGGACAGAATGTTCTTTGCTTTGCATCTCTTAGCAACTGCTGCTGCACTCAGAATCCCACCAAGGAGTTCTTCTATGCAACTTAGGTTTCCCTGAGGTTTGGGAAAAAACTTTCAGTGAAGAATTATTTAAATTAGCAACAAAATTATCATACAAATCATCAACACTTGCAGGAAAGACAATGTTGTGACATTTTCCTAGTTCCGTGGACCATTCTTACCACCTATCATTCTTAAGAATCCAACGCTTTGGGCATGCTAGGTCAGATTTTGTAATGCGCACCCCAAAAATCACTCAATAGAAAAATGATCACTTCCCAGATCAGCTCCCCTACGTATGTTACCCTGTATAAGAAGTGAATGAGAAACCAAGCACAGATCCAGGGTTGAGGCAGGGCCAGTTTGTCTGTCTATATAAGTTGGGAGATCAGAAGGATTCAACAAGCCCACTGAGCATGCTTCCATAAATCTCTCAATGCTTAATCCCGTGAAGTTGTGCCTTCCTCTGTGGTCCCAGACTGGCAAGTGAGCATTAAAGTCCCCAACAAGACTAAAATTATTAGACGTTTGAGAGAAAAAATGCACAAATCCTTCAAGTTCTACATTATGATTGGCATTGTATATATTACATACATCTACTCTTCCTATAAAGGAACTAATCTGAATGGAACAAATTCCAATCTTCCATTTGGAAATAAATCAAGCCCATTTACAGAGTATTCAATATCATCACTGATTAACATTCCCAGCCCTCCTCTAGGCGCAATATCCCGATGCACCCACACAGCCTGGTATCCCACAAATTTTGGTTCATTCTGATCTAGCCAGGTTTCACATTAGCAAACAATATCAGGTTTGTTAGTATAGATGTAGAGCTAAAGTTCTGATAGTTTGCTAGATATATCATTACAGTTGAACTGTACCAGTACAAGCTTATTTTCCATGTTTGGTTGCCTCTTCAGTTTCTGATTCTTGATTAAAAAGGTGGAGTTCATTTTCTATAAGCTGTGTTTTCTGGACGAAACTCTTCGGTTCTGGGATCCTTTCTTTGTGCCTGCCCTTGCAGCGAGCACTTGCTTTACTCTTTCACTTCTTTCCAGCAGGCTTTCCTGGTTCTTCACTGCAGCCTAATTTTCCCTCACCAGACCCTGGTCCTGAGCTGCAGTCACCGTCAGAGGGGTGTCTTCTGCTTGTCAAAATTGTCCAAGAAGAGCCTCTCCAATCTGGGACCCAAAGTGGTTATGTGCCATTCCAATGAGAAGTAAGTCTCTTTGTTTCTTATTTTCCTGTGATAGGTTGGTTGACAGAGCTTCACTTATGAACTTGGTTATTTTAGCGAATATTTGCTGAACCGCTGTTTGCACTAAATTATGGCACTTTTCAATAATCTCTTTTTCTAATTCATTGCTTACAGTTTCCCTGACACTTTCATAATGCTTGCTTCCATCATTTCAGTGTGGGACTTTTGGTGTTGCTGATCTGGCATCTGGGATATCACAGCATTTGCATAAGTCTCTTTCCAGCAAGGTACTTTTCGAGGGATGTAGTAGGACCCCTGCGTTTGATGGACATCGACCTCAACTTCCACTGTCTTCAAAGGGTAGTTTGACGTCAAATTTGTCGTATTTCCTGGGCATGAGTTAAGACTTGCATCTCCAGAGGGCACAATGTATTGTGTGGATGTTCCTGCATGATTTTGTTGACTTGCATATCCGGTCCTTCTTTGCTCTTGTTTTGCTGTTCTCTCTTCAGTTACTTGTTTGTGAGCCTCATAGAAGGTGAAGCCATTTTGTTGTGGGGCCTGTAGTCTAGCTGCATCTTGCATCATTGGGCACTCTCTTGCACATGCAACATGTTGTCCTCCACCGTTTGCACATTTTGGCAAAGCAGCCTGGCAACTTTCTTTGGGATGATTTTCACTGCAGATTAGACACCTCATTGGAGCTGAACATCCACTAGCCAAGTGCCCCACTCTCTGACATCAATAGCATCTAAGAGGAGAGAGCTCAAATAGTCTCACCTTGTATTGCACAAAACCCAGCCTCAGATGCTGCGGAACATTTCTTGAGCCAAACATTACTTTTACTGACCGTGTAGGTTCCTTGGATCCATTTGAAAACTTGTAAATTCTTTGCATTTTTCTTATCTTTACTCCCTCACAGCTGGCAACTGACTGTAGCTCTTCCAGGTCCACATCCTCTCCAATGGGGCCAATCACTCCATAGACAGCATTTTGTTCCTCTGCTGTAGGTAAATGGCATTTCACAGCATACTTTCCAATGTGTTTCACTTGTAGAATTTTCTCAATCTCTGGGGTGGTTGAGCTTTTGAATTCTACTGCAATAACATTTCTACGTTTGTTGACTCTGAAATCTTTCATAGCACTGTAGTCTAGCATAGATTCTAATCCTTTTGATAAGCAAATAGAATATAGGGTAATTTTTTCCTTTGAATTCCCGTTGGTCTCTGGTGATTCAACTTGTGAAATGATCACTGTGCAGTTTTTTCCCAGTGATTCCTGAGTTTTATTACCTTGGCAGTTTGGATGTGGTTTGTCTCCTTTTTCTGTTGCAATGTATTTTCTGGCCGTATCCCGAGCTGAATCACTTGAAGTTTCTGATGTTGCCCATGTCCGTTTTGATCTTTCGTTGTCTTTAAACCAGGTTCCGCCAATTACTGCCGTACCCGGTAGTTCAGCTTGGCTTCTCTCTCTTTCCCTGCAATTTTCCCCTTCCATATTGTCAGCACTGATCACGTCCTCACTCAATTCATCCTGATCTTCAGGTTCCCCTTTGGTGTCTCTGTTTGCCGAGTTGGGTTTTAACTTTGGAGGCATGATTGGAGGAGACAACCCTCCGTCCGGAGGGTCACGCAGTTAAATTTGTATGCCGGTCTGGCGCCAACTGATTCAAAAGTTTTAACGTCGCAATTATTGCAGAGTCACCACGCGATCACAATTTCCGAAGACAAGATTGAACCTAGCTCTTCGAACACCGGTAATCGACTTACAATTATGTACATGATTAACGCTACACTATTTACATTTATAAGACAAAAATATTTTAGTCTACCCAGAATACGGAAAATTCCTGGTTTATGTTTTATTACTTTATTCATCAGAGATATGATTACTTCACAAGCCGTCAAATTTACAAAACAATTTGAGCATTGTATGTTGGGGAAATGGGGTTGTGGAGGGGAGAGGGGTCCAATCATGTGTCCCGCCACCCGACCGTGCGGCGTAACTTTCCGAATTAACGGACACTGAAGACATAGACTTAACTAACACCCATAGTGGGGTCAGGGAACGCTGTAATTTAAGACAATTTTAATGACAAGCGTAACAAAGGAAAGGAGGCTCACCTGAAGATCTTCGAAGATAATATTCAGATGAATACGTCTCCAATTAAGCCGACCGTCAAGGACACTAAGTCCCGGAAGCAGGGGTCGGTTGAGGCCAGAACCCGCATAGCACACGTTAGATGGAATCGCGGAGACGACCAATCTGAATCTGAGGTGGCAACAGGCTGCGGCCACCTCCATAGTTTGCTCGAAACCGTTGCTGTGGCTTCGGACTCGAGCAAGAAGATGAGACGAACGATTTAGTTAAGTTCACTGATATTAGTCGCCAAGGAAGTGAAGCACCCCTGCCATCGCTCCGCTTTGTCATAAATTGCCAGCGTAATTGCCTTTTAGGCTTGATTAAATTAATGAAAGCCTTTGTCCTTTATTGTGCAAGGTATTGGCTGTCTTGCACAGGACTTCAGCAACGAGCGATGGCTGGATTTGCGACACAATCCCTGCAAGAGAAAAAACGGAGTTTTCGAAGGAAACTTCCGTTACACAAAAACATTTACACATTAAAGTTACCTTCCAGCGGAAACATGGAAAGTACATTCACAATATTTATGCGCATATACATTTAAATAGCAAACAAATAGGAAAGGAAACTATAAGTGACCTTTTTTAATCAACTGGACCAGCTTACTGCGTTGCTGGCGCGCTGCCTGCCTTTTAGGGCGGGCAGCTGACTGAAATGGTATGCTAGGCGGACTAGGTGATATCCACCAGCACCCACTCTCGATTACGACTTGTTTGAGCTAGCGCAGGAAGGAGAATAAATTACTGCTTGTGTACTCAGCTCAAGGGATTTATTTGTGCACCAGCAAGAAAGATGGCACACTCTTGTCGCAAATCCAGCCTTGCTCCTTACCAGAGTCCCGTGCAAAACAATCTATATCTTGCACATTT